>JBBPCZ010142392.1:0-20148 GCA_037974445.1 Brycinus macrolepidotus | reverse complement strand
AATAAACCTTGGTTGATTTTAAGAACCTTTCTGATCTTGAGTCTTGAATCTGTGGAACACGATTTATTTTTCCACGATAACTTCTGATTGTGACACTGTTTCTTTTTCATTTTTTTCATTTTCTGTTTATACCTGTTACAGCAGTGACAGCAGAGACAGGCTGCAATGCAATTTAAACAGCTCAAACATTCAAACACACACATATAAAACATCACTTTCACACACTCAAACAGATCTGCTTATCATTTATGTGTTATGTTCAATAGAAATTGACATGATGAATTTTGGCTCCTGCTTATGACTATATTTGTAAATAAGTAAAGTTAACCTTCCCTGAATAAGTAATGGCCAAATAGTAATGTTGATTAATTCATAATAATTGGGTAGATAAAACATTTCAAAATTAAATAAAACAACTATTCATAATTGAGTTATTACTACTCAGAATTTCTAAGTAATTAGTTGTTAAGTGTATAGATAAATGTTATGTGTATGTTACCCATTTTGTTATACTCTGTTATAGCTCTTAAATTTGGGTATTCTTTTCTCAAAAAAATGGGGTGAAATCTACCCAAACAAACTGAATGCAAATTGTTACCACATCTTAATTGACTATAGGTTGTTTTTACAGTGCAGATACAGAAGTGATGTAATTATGCATGGAATAAACATTGTCATATTATTCTGCTCCTTGTTAATCAGATAGGTGCAGAGGTCCAGCTGCTTCCTGAGATCATTAGTAGTAGTCCTCATCTTCAGCATGGCTGGACGAGGCACAGATGGCTGCCAGTCTTCTGTTGTTCTCCCTCATCCTGTCAATGAGTTTTGGTATACCTTCCTTAGAGAGGAGCTGATTACCTGTGATGTCACCTGCTGCCTTCATCAGATCCTCCATCACCTTCATCACTGGCTTCTGGAGGATGAATCTGCTAGTCTGATTCTCCACCACATGGGCCTTTCCACTCAGGACACTTAGGAGGTGGATGGCTCTCCTTGCCTTGCTCTGGAACTCAGCTACAGCCTCTCTCTGCTTCTTCACCTCCCAGATCTTTCCAAAAATCACCTCTGTCTCATGATCTTTCGGCCTGATGCTGCTCTTTTGGAGATACTGGTCTTGGAAATCTTCTGTTCATACTTTGACACTTTGCTTCTGTATTTTTCCACTTGAGCCTCAGAGTTCCTCACCTCCTCTTCAGCTGTTCTTATGCTACATGAAGCTTCTCCCATTTCTATTCCACCACCAATCATCATGGCAGAGCCTGCACAGAAAAAATATAGATTTACTTAATTAAACCTCAAATATAAAGTATAATTTTGTTAGCCTAAAACTCTGCAAACTCTTTCACCCTGTGCACATGACCCCAAAGGTGAAAGATCTAGTACGAAAAGTGATACCTTTCAACTTTTAACAAGATAAAACATGAACTACAAATCAAAGTAAATCCAAAAATAAGTATTGGTATTTGTTATGATTTGAGGGGAAACAATCCCGAACTGTGCGAGTATACACCCCCCCCCCCCCGTAAGTCTGTAATTCTCACCAGGAATCCATCCAACCACTGGAATAATGAGCAGTCCTGCTCCTACAACGGTCACAATCTCAGCGTTGCGTTTCCTCTCTTCCTGCCTTTGAAGGGTGTCTTCGGTTGAGTTCAGATTACTCCTGGCTTGTTGGAGAGCATCTTCAGTCTCTCTGTAACTTTGCATTGGACATCTGCTCTGATTTCAGGTTCTCTAAGGTTTGTTTTGTGTCGCTCATCTTCCGTTCAAATCTTCCCATGTCCTGTGTAAGGATCTCCATGCTCACATTCAGGCTCTTCAGCCCTGCATTGGCCACCTGTTCTGACTGCCTCAGGCTCCTCTGAACTTATACAATCTGTTCTCAGATGTCTTTATAGTCAGAGCACTGCCCACTAAAGGGGTCCACATCTGCGTCAATCAGGGCCTCATAGACTCTGTTGATGGAGCCGAGGCCATCTCTCAGAGGCACAACGACTGCTTCAACTGAGGTCCTTACCAACAGACTGTGGAGTACAGAAAAGAGTGAGAGCTTGAAGACAAAAACATGAGTGACAAGGTTAAACAGAGTCATTTCTTTTTAAAGAACTGCTTTAAAAGACAATAATTTGTCTTTTTTTCATTCTCAGTACATGACTGTAGATGATTTTATTCCACTCACCCACACTGATTCATGAGGCTCAGGTTAGTCTGAGAGAAAAAGAGACACAGAAATTAAACATCAGTAGGACCTCAAAACCCCCTTATAACAGACTGCTCAATGTTTACTTTTTGTTTCAGATTTCTTTAAACACAGCCTGTTCTTTCTCTCCCTCTCTCCCCTCCCATTTCCTCAGCAGCTCTTAATGAGACTGACCAGAGACACAAACACCTATCTGGAAAGTACCTATGAGTCCCTGTGTGTCCCTGAGAGCCAGCATGACTCTCACTGACCCCCTGAGAGCCCCTGTGCTTGCTGTCAGCTAAGTGTGAAAGGTGTATTTTGTGCATCTTACCACTGCCCACTGTTTAAGGAGAGAAGAAATTAAAATCTCTAAAATTTCCTTATAAGGAATCTTGAAGAATTATGAACACTTAAACTATGTAATGAGCTCTTAATAAAGTAAACACTGCATAGTAAATGCAGAGCTCAGTGAATCTCAGTAGTTGCAGGAGAGAGAACTGGACAGAATATTTTAGAAATCTGTGGAGAAACGTGAAGAAACCCTCTGGGGTTTTATCTCCTCATTCAGTGATATTACAGTAATCCTTCAGTGTAATATCAAGGTTACGGCTGGTGAACGTTTTTGTGACAGTGGACAACCAGTTAAAAGAATGAGCTCTTACCTCCTGTTGAGCTTGTGGTAGTTCTCCAAGCTCACCCAAGATTAGCCTGCATGAGGGTAGACAAGTCCCTCATTTATAAAGGGCAGCACAGCTCAGATGGTGGGCTGGGCTTCTGAAGGTTTGGGTTATAACAGCACTAGGACTTTTCCTCATGTTTTCATTCCTTCTCTTCCACTTAGCAGAGCTAAGAAAATTGCACTCACTTCTCTTTAGTAACTTACTGAGCTGAGATTTAAAGCCAAGATTATTATTTTATAGTTTATTTTTGCATAATTTTTCAGGGCAAGTTTGCAACTATCAACCTGTCACATGCACCAGGCACCTGATGCGCACGAGGTCCCGGGAGTGACGTCATCACAAGTATATAATCAGGAAGTAGGTATCCTTCTGCACTCAGACAATGAGTCCCGATGCCAGCTCAACCCCTGTTGGAATCCTTTTGGTACCGTGAGTACTCCGGTTCTCTCTAAGTGTTTATATACTCTCTGCGTGCGTGTGAGAACGTTGGTTCCTGGTGGGAGCCTTTACTCGCTGATCGAGCGTTCTCAGAGCAAAGTGTGTAGTGTCGAGACGGTTAACCGGTAGGCTAATGAGATTGTTGCCTTGCAACAGGAGGTCACGGGCTTGTGTCAGCAGCTCACTAACCTTTCTCTCCTCTTTGAGTTTCAGCTGGACCGCTACAGAAGCTGCATCATACTTCTCATCGTCGTTTCCATCCTCACCGGACGATGCCAGATACTCCGTATTTCACTCACCAGCTCAGGGCCGCCTTCCAACACCCTGAAAGCGAGGTGGACTCCCGGCTGTATCACCTGTGGCAGGGCAACCGATCTGTGAGTCGCTATACTGCCGAGTTCAGAACCTTGGCGGTACAAACTACTTGGAGCGACTCTGGCCTCCGAACAGCCTTTTATGAGAGGTTGACTCCACGCATCAAGGAAGAACTCGCTGGACGAGAGCTCCCCGACACCCTGTAGGGCATGATTCAGCTAAGCATCCGCCTTGATATGCAGATGAGCTCTCGTCCGAGGTCGGCCCCTTGTACCCTGCCGCCAGGGAGTCCCCGGCCCAAGTCTTCCAACACCCAGGACGCCTCTCATTATCTGGCCAGGCCTTCACCTCCTTCAGAGGCCCACTCCCCCGGAGCTGGGGAACCTATGCAGATACGGCGCGCTTCCCTTACCACCGCGGAGAGGGAGAGACACTATCGCAAAGGCCTGTGCGCCTATTGCGCCTCCCCCGACCACCATCGTGCCGTCTGCCCTCTCCGTCCGGGAAACGGTTAGACCAGTTGAATAGGGGGAGGAAATCACCTGGTCCGCATACCAATACCTCCGGCATGCCAGCCGTTTCCTGACTTACACTACTAGTATACCTCCAGCTGGGCCACAAACGGGTCGTGGCCACCGCTTTTGTTGATTCAGGGGTGGCCAGTAATTTCATCGATCATGCTTACGCTGCCCAGCTGGGGGTGGACAGTGAGGCATTTTCCCAGCCTGTCACCATCACCGCTGTTGACGGTCGGCCCCTATCATCCAGTCCTATCACCCACCAGACCCGACCAATCACCATCTCTATCGACGACAACACCCGAAGACCTCAGCTTCTACCTCACGCACCTCACCTCTCCTCCACTGATCCTGGGACACCCTTGGCTCCTCCATCACGACCCCCTCATTTCCTGGACCCAGCAAAAAGTACTCCAGTGGGGCCCGACCTGTCAGGAGCTCTGTCTCTGAGCGGAGGCTAGGACGTGCTCATTGGAATCCGAGGCCCTCGACGTTGACCTGGAGACCATTCCCGTCCCGTACCGTGACCTGGCTGTGGCCTTTAGTAAGCGTAGGGCGATCCGACTCCCTCCTCACAGGCCCTACAATCTGGCCATCACTCTTCAGCCAGGCACGGTACAGCTCCGTGGCCGTCTTTACTCTCTCTCAGTGGGGGAGCAGACAGTTATGGAGGAGTACATCACTGAAGGACTTCGCCGTGGCACTATCCGGCCATCGTCCTCCCCCACAGCCGTGGGGTTTTTCTTTGTTAAGAAAAAAGACGGGGGTCTCCGTCCCTGTGTCGACTATCGGGGGCTCAGTAACCTCACCATCAAGAACCATCATCCACTCCCTCTCACCAACACCGCCCTGGACGCCCTCTCTGGTGCCACTGTCTTCACCAAATTGGACTTACGGAGCGCCTACAACCTCGTCCGCATCAGAGAGGGTGACGAGTGGAAGACGGCTTTCATAACTCCCACCGGTCACTATGAGACCCTGGTTATGCCGTTTGGCTTGTGTAACAGTCCGGCTGCTTTTCAACAACTGATTAATGATGTTCTCCATGACATACTGGGTAGATGGCGTTTCGCCTATCTGGATGACATCTTGATCTACTCCAAGACCATAGAAGAACACACCCAGCATGTCAGGGCAGTTCTCAAGATGCTGCTGGCCCATCAGTTGTTCTGTAAGTTGGAGAAATGCGCTTTCCACCAGCGCTCCACCACTTCTTGGGTTTGTCACTTCCGCTTTGTACTTTCTTGCCCCCGGGCGGACCCCGTGCCTGTTCTGTCTCCTCACCTCATCCTGTCTCCTCTCCGGTGGGAGTTAGAAGATCGAGTCTGCCAGGGGTAGACCTTGGAGCCCCCGCCAGCTGGCAGCTGCCTTCGTTGGGCCACAGGATATGGCCTCAGCCCAACCATCACCTTGTTTTCCCACTTGATTTTCAATTTGGAAAAATGTGTCAGCCACTGCCATCTCTGTTATTTACGTACCCGTCTCTGTTCCTGTCCGTGTTTCTTTCCCCAAAATGGTTTTAATAACTGCTCCTGTTCTTCGCGTCTGGTTTGTTCCTGTTCCAATCACAAACCCTGTTGTGGTGCCCATCACTTTTTCTGCTCCTGTCAGTATCCCTTTTCCTCTCCCCATCCTGTTGCCTCTGTCTAACAATATTTCACCTTCCAGTCTCCCTCCTGTTTGCCCATCACTTCCCTGTCATCTCCATTGCTCTCTACTGTGGTGTCCCTGTGGTCTCCCTCTTTCCTGTTGGTCCCCAGTCACCTTCCTCGCTGTCTCCAGTCAGTCCCTGGTCTTGTCTCCCTCAGTTTAGCCCCCAAATTCAATCCTCTCTAACTCTGGCTCCATTTAAGTCCACTGTACCTAATATCCCATCTCAGTTGCCCCAGTTTCATCACTCGTCTACGTTTCCTCAGCCAGAGACAAATGTAACTGAAGAGTGTCATATCTGGTCCGTCTCAATCAAGCCCCCAAAGGAGTCTGTCGCCTGAATACTAACCAAGCAGCTCTGGGCACAAGGAATCATGTCATGTATGTGTGTGTGTGCGTGTATGGTCCTCTCGGGCTTAGCAGCCAGCTGCGTGCAGCATGCTCGTTAGCTGGTTGCTAGGTAAGGGAGGACAAGTCCACCTGTGATTAGTTTAAGTTAACGACTCCTCGCTATAGAGATTATTGTTCCAGTCGTGTGATTGGTTGGTTACGTCTCTGTGTCGCCTTAAAGCCACGCCGGTCCAGAGAATCAGTGCGTGGACACCGATAGTCTTCTCTAGTTCTTGCTATGCATGTGTGGGGTTTGTATAAGTTCAGTTTCTGTTTATGCTCATGACTATATGTTTGTTTCAGTCAGCTGAAGCCCACTGAGATCTCTGGAGCGCTTTCCTCTAAGGACTGTTTTCCCTAGTGGCAGTAGGGGAACCTTCTCTCTCTCTCTCTCTCTAGTCACGCGCTGTTGGGACTTGTTAAGAGCTCCATTTGCTTATGCTTCACGGTCACCCTTTTGCTTGCCATGCTATGTGCTAAAGCTCTGTGTTATGCTATGTGCTAAGCTAATGCTAAGCTATATGCTAAGCTAGATGCTAAGCTACATTCTACTCTAAGTGAGGTTTAAGTTTATGTTTGAATTCCTGGTTTGAGCTACGTTGTATGCGAAGAGCTCTCCGAGCATTTTGTCTCATTTGATTTCATTAAAGATGTTGTTTCTACAAGAAGTTTCCTGCAAGCCGTCCTCCCTCTACACCCCGACATGACAGATGTCCACGCCAAACATATGGACGCTGCAGCCATCCCCCTTCCTCCTGAAGAAGATCAAATACAGCAGCAGATCGCAGTTCACCGTACCCAGCTGGACCAACTAGCCAACATAGTGGGTCAGCTAGTACAGACCATGCAGACTGCTCCAGCACCTGTGACACCCCAGGTAACAGCCACCTTTAACAAAATCCCACTTCATGCGTCGCTGCCAGAGAGGTTTGATGGGGACCCCACTGCGTGCAGGAAATTTCTCCTTACGTGCGAGTTATAATTCGCAGAATTCCCAGAAATCACGCAAACTCAAAAAATTTCCACGATTACCCAACGCTGATCGGGACGAGCTCTGGATTGGGCTGCAGCCCTCTACATGTCTGGAAACTTGGATCAACTCGTCTCTCTCGCGATCCGGTTGGACCAACATCGAAGAGCCAAACATCCTCTTCCCTCTGGGAAGACGGGGAGAACCAGTACTGCAGTGGTGAGACACAGCCCAACTGTGCAGAGAGAGCCTTCCCCTGAACCCTTGGACATAACCCGATCCAAAGTGACCCCCACTGAAAGAAGAAAACACGCCCAAGAGTTACGATGTTTTTATTGTGGTAAGAAATGACACTTTGTGGCCTCATGCCCCAAGCTGCGGACACAGGTTGTTAAGGAACCATTGACCCTTTTACTGTCCACTGATCCTATGCAATTATGTTCTTTGTCTCTTGTTATTGACACTAATAACCTGTCGGTGCCTTTCTCTGCCCTTTTAGACTCTGGATCGGCTGGTAACTTTGTGTCCAGGGCTATAGTGACAACCCTCAAGCTCCCGGTGGAGGAATTGCCAAACCTCATCCCCGTCAGAGCCTTAGATGTCACTTACTGGCAGGTCACTCAGTGAAGTGGTTTACAAAACCTGTAAAGGTTCGTGTAGAACCTGCTCATGAAGAGCTTTTGCAGTTTCTGGTGCTTGAGCACCCGCAACCCTTCGTGGTGCTAGGGCTCCCATGGCTTCGGGTGCATAACCCTGTGGTTAACTTGAGCACCTCCACAGTAATGTCATGGTCCAAAGAATGTCAGAATCATAGAAACAAACTAAGTTTGCAGACTACTAGTATGGAAAGCCCGTTAGCTAAAGAACCGGTGGATATACCCCCGCCTTATTGTGACCTGTCAGAGGTATTCAGTGCCACTAAGGCGGCTAGCTTACCTCCTCACCGACCCTGGGACTGTGCCATTGATCTCCTGCCGGGCACTAGTCCTCCAAGAGCCCGGATTTACCCTTTGTCTGAGAAGGAGACAAAGCTCATGGAGGACTATGTGGCTGAGGCACTCCGGCAGGGATACATTCGCCGGTCCCGGTCGCCTGCGTTGGCAAGCTTTTTCTTTTTTGAGAAGAAGGACGGGGGTTTACGGCCTTGTATCGACTATCGTGGGCTCAACGCCATCACTGTAAAATACAGTCACCCTCTCCCTCTCATCCCCCCGGCCATCGAACAGCTTCGGGGGGTGAGGATATTTGCTAGGCTCGACCTCCAAAGCGCGTACAACCTCGTGCTCATCAGGGCAGGCGATGAATGGAAGACGGCATTCAGCACCACCTCCGGGCATTATCAATATTTAGTAATGCCATATGGTTTAGTTAATGCTCCATCATGCTTCCAAGCATTTATGAATGACGTTTTTAGAGATCTTCTACAACGCTTCGTCATCGTTTACCTCGATGACATTTTGATCTACTCAAAAAACACCCAGGAACACATTAAACAGGTGCGTGTTGTCCTTTGTCGCCTGCTCGCGCACAGGTTGTACGTAAAAGCTGAGAAATGTGAGTTCCACAAGCCCAAACTCTCATTTCTTGGCTATCGGATCGGCCCAGGGGGGTGGCGATGGATACCCATCAGGTGGAAGCGGTGACTGGATGGCCTGAGCCTACGACAGTCAAGGAATTACAGCGATTCTTGGGATTCGCTAATTTCTATAGACGGTTTATTAAGGGCTTTAGCATTGAGGCAGCACCGCTCACTAATCTGCTAAAGGGGAAACCAAAGAGGCTGGTCGTAACTCCAACCGCTCGAGAAGCTTTTCAAAAACTGAAGCAACTCTTTGTTTCAGCCCCTGTCCTCAAATTACCCGATCCTACAAAACCATTTATCGTAGAGGTCGATGCTTCTGAGGTAGGTCTGGGTGCGGTGCTGTCTCAAGGCTATGGTGATCCCTCCGTTATACACCCCTGTGCCTTCTTCTCACGCAAGCTGACGCGGGCGGAGCGAAACTATAACATCGCGAATCGTGAACTGCTGGCGGTCAAAGCAGCGTTAGAGGAGTGGCGCCACTGGTTGGAGAGAGCTAGATACCCCTTCACCGTGTTCACAGACCATCGCAACCTGGAATACATCCGGCAGGCAAAGCAACTGTGTCCTCGACAGGCTAGGTGGGCCCTATTCTTTAGCAGATTCGATTTTAAGATCATGTATCGCCCAGGCTCTAAAAACTTTCAGGCAGATGCCTTATCGAGGTGTTAAGCAGCTCCAGAGGAGCCGCAAGTTATAGAAATTATAGTAAAGCCAGAAGTCGTACTCTCCCCCATTCAATGGGACTTGGACGTAGAGATAGAAAGGCTTAACACTGGCAACCCCTTACCGGATGGTTGCCCGGAAGGGAAACTTTATGTACCAGAAACCTTAAGAGAAGCCGTTATTGCATGGGCGCATACAAACCTTGCTACAGGGCATCTGGGGTCCACCGAACCTTAGAGGTCATCAGTCGTAAGTACTGGTGGTCTTCCCTACGAGCAGACGTGGAGTGTAAACTCTTGTTCCGTCTGCGCTGTGTCTAAGACCTCCCGTCAGTTGCCTGCCGGGAAACTAATGCCTCTACCGGTGCCTCGGAGGCCGTGGTCCCACATAGCTGTGGACTTTGGCATGGACCTCCCAATGTCAAAAGGGTACACGGTGGTGTTGGTTGTGGTAGACCGGTTTTCAAAGGGGGTCCGGTTCCTTCCTTTTAGTTCCCTACCCACCATCTTGGAGGTGGCTGAGGCGCTCTTCCAGTCGGTGTTCTTGCCTTATGGCCTCCCGGAGGACATCCTGTCCGACCGAGGTCCCCAATTTGTATCACGTGTGTGGTCTGCTTTTGTTAAGAAACTGGGGGCTACTGTCAGTCTGACCTCGGGCTACCATCCGCAGTCCAATGGTCAGGCTGAACGGTCGGTACAGGAACCTAGTCGGTTCCTCCGGGCTTATTGCCAGGGGCGACAGCACGACTGGGCAGAGTTCCTCGGTTGGGCGAAGTACGCTCAGAACTTGTTGCATCACTCCGCCACCGGCCTAACGCCCTTTGAGTGTGTGCTTGGGCGTCAACCCCTGCTCTGTCCCTGGGATGGAGAGCCTTCTGACCTCCCAGAGATGGACAGTTGGTTTCGTCGGGCGGAGTGGGTGTGGGAGGGGGCACATACTTCCATCAGCCGAGCAGTGAGCAGATTCAAGAGGTATGCTGATCGGCAGAGGAGGGAAGAACCAGTATTCCAGGTCGGGGATAGAGATTGGTTCTCCACTCGGGACTTGAGGTTGAACCTCCCCTCACGTAAGCTATCACCCAAATTTATGGGACCCTACGAAATTACACAACAGATTAATCCTGTCACCTTTAGGCTTCGTTTGCCTTCCCACATGAGAATTCATTCTGTGTTTCATGTCTCACAACTAAAACCTGCAGTGACGGGCCCTTTGGATGGAGGGGAGGTGGAACCCACACTCCCCGTGGCCATCGAGATCGAGGGGGCTCCTGCTTACAGGGTTAACCAGCTCCTGGACTCCTGAAGGCGTCGGGGGGCGCTTCAGTACCTCGTGGACTGGGAGGGGTATGGTCCCGAGGAGAGGAGCTGGGTGCCGGCTAGTGAGATATTAAGCCAGGAATTGATGGATGAGTTCCATCGTCGGCGGCTGGACAGGCTGGCTCCTCGTCCTCGGGGTCGTCCCCCTCGAAGGCCTGAAGGTGTTGCCAGGCTTGGTCATCGGAGACACCCTTCGGCGGCTTCGGGGGAGATCGGGATGTCCCCTCGCCTCCCCCTGGAAGCTGGTTCTGGGGGGGGGGGGGTACTGTCACGTCTGGTCCGTCTCGGTCAAGCCCCCAAAGGAGTCCGTTGCCCGAATACTAACCAAGCAGCCCTGGACATAAGGAATCATGTCATGTATGCATGTGTGTGTGTATGGTCCTCTCGGGCTTAGCAGCCAGCTGCGTGCAGCATGCTCGTTAGCTGGTTGCTAGGCAAGGGAGGACAAGTCCACCTGTGATTAGTTTAAGTTAACGACTCCTCGTTATAGAGATTATTGTTCCTGTCGTGTGATTGGTTGGTTACGTGTCTGTGTCTCCTTAAAGCCACGCCAGTTCAGAGAATCAGTGCGTGGACACCGATAGTCTTCTCTAGTTCTTGCTATGCATGTGTGGGGTTTGTATAAGTTCAGTTTCTGTTTATGCTCATGACTATATGTTTGTTTGAGTCAGCTGAAGCCCACTGAGATCTCTGGAGCGCTTTCCTCTGAGGACTGTTCTCCCTAGTGGCAGTAGGGGAACCTTCTCTCTTTCTCTCTCTAGCCACGCGCTATTGGGACTGGTAAAGGGCTCCATGTGCTTATGCTTCACTGTCACCCTTTCGCCAAAGCCGTGTACGTCTCCGCTCATACAACAGACGATTCCAAGGACAGTGTGTGCTCTCTGCGCAATGATACCTTCCTAGTGGCAGTAGGAAAGCAGTCGTGTTACAGACAACACTCCTCTGGACTGGAAATGTTCTAAGTGCATGATCATCCTCCGTGTGCCTTGTGTGGACTCTGGACTCTCACCGCCCCACTACGGTTCATTAGTGGGACCTAAAACGGGCTGGTTGGCTCATGAACTGTATCCGGCCTTGTAGCTGTGTTTCCCCTTACCCTTCGGTGTGCTGAGCTTGGGTATGGGTCGGTTATGTTGAAACCTCAGTGTTAAAGTTATGTTAAGGTCTTATAGTTAGGCTGTGTGCTAAAGCTATGTGTTATGCTAAGCTACTTGCCATGCTATGTGCTAAAGCTCTGTGTTATGCTATGTGCTAAGCTAATGCTAAGCTATATGCTAAGCTAGATGCTAAGCTATGTGTTAAGCTACGTTCTACTCTAAGTTAGGTTTAAGTTTATGTTTGAATTCCTGGTTTGAGCTAAGCTGTATGTGAAGAGCTCTATGAGCCTTTCGTCTCATTTGATTTCATTAAAGATGTTGTTTCTACAAGAAGTTTCCTGCAAGCCATCCTCCCTCTACAATCATGAACTGTACAAGAATTATTGAACTTTATTTCTGCTGACACTAAAGTTATGCTCTGTGGAGAGTTGTAAAAAGGGGAAAACCCTTCCTATGCCCTCTCCTATGACTCGGGTGCCCAAAAGGACTCCGCTGATTGGCTAGCTGTGAAGGGGTGGGGGCTGGAGTGTTGCCCTCTCCCCAGCATAAGAACCCCTAGATTTCAAACTAGCCTCGAGTTGAGCAAGCATCGAGCCCTTCGAGAATCGAGCCCTTCAAGAATCGAGCTCTTCAAGAATCGAGGCCTTCAAGAATTGAGCCCTTCAAGAATCGAGGCCTTCAAGAATCAAGCTCTTCAAGAATTGGGATCACTCCAAGATCCTCCCTCTCCCAGATCCAGAGTTGAGCCTCAGCGAGAAGTTCCTTGATCTTCGAGAGTAAACGGCTATGCTTCGGATCCGAACCGAACCAGTCAACCTGCCTCCAGCACTGCTCCCACATTCGACCGCTGACTCCTTCACTCCACCACTGCTGAAAACATCAGGACTAACGGTCAACTCTCCAAACCGTCCACCAGAAGGCACCTCTGTGAGCCACCAGGCACCACGGCTAGAGTTCTGCCAACCCCTGCTGAGACTTCAAATTTTTCTGAATAGCGCACATGTAACGTTTCTCTGTTATTTGATAACCTGGGTGCAAAGTGATCAGATACTCCTAATTTCTTCCTGGAACTGGGTTGTGTATCTTTATTCCATTGCACTCGCTGCTCAGGGCGTTTAAAATCTCTCTCAGTCAGTCTCAGACCATCATATCATCTCAGTCTTTATTTCTTTTATTACTCAGGTTTACTTTGTGTGTGTTTTAGTGTATTTGTGTTCGTAGTGTGTAGAAATAAACATTGTTTGTTGTAATCAGCGCTCTTTTCCTTTGTTCAAGAACTAGTGAGATCACTGCTCAGCCGATACGTACCTATGCTCGTACCATGACCAAATTTTGATCCCTGTTTATCTAAAGCTAAGTTCTTGTTAAATTGCACAATTGAGAAGAACTTATAAAGTTAATTGATGTATTCCTAGTGAATTACTTTGCTGGACGAGTGAAATTACTTAAATAACACTGCTTTTGATATAAGTCCCTTAATGAATCAATTAATTGATAAATATTTCCTAAATATTTATCTAGTGGAGAATCAATTATAAACAAATTTGAGCTTAATAATTCCCACAACAGCCTGAAGAGGAAGTACAGACACCTCGGATCACTTCCGCTGGAGCCGTTCAGCAATGCAAAGCCGCTCCTCTTGATTGGGTCAGACTACCCCCACGTCATAACGTCAGTCATGCCAGTACGTCTTGGGCCTCCAGGTGATCCTGCAGTGGTAAAGACACGACTTGGTTGGACCCTCCAAGGGCTGGTGAGTCACACACCGCACAGTAATTCTCAGCAGTGCCTTTTTCTGTCCAAATGTTCTTTAACATCTGAACTTGACAGCCAAGTAGAGAAGCTTTGGCAGCTGGACACACTTCCATATTGCAATGAGAAGCTGGTGACATAGTCTCGTAGTGACCAGGGAGCTATAGAGCTACTGGAAACTAAGACTCAACGAGTTGAGGTGGATGGCATTCATCGCTACGCCACACCTCTCTTGTGAGTTAGAAGTGTATCCATGCTGAGAGCACCTCCCCAAGCTGTACTGCCCCATCTCCAAGCGACAGAAAGGCGACTCCTAAAAGACAGAGTTACGGCTGAGGCTTATAGGAATGAGATTAAGAAATTAGTAGAATCGGGCTATATCAAGAAGATCAATCCTGAAGCATGGGAGGCAAGCACGGAATCCTGGTTCATCCCCCACCATCTAGTGAGACACAACGGTAAGAATCGTGTTGTGTTTAACTGTTCCTTTGATTACAAGGATCAGAACCTCAATAAGCTCCTGCTACCAGGCCTGAACTTGGGACCCTCAATCCTTGGTGTCCTGCTTTGTTTTCGGAAGCATTCCTTTGCCATCAGCAGCAACATAAAGGGAAGATTCCCCACCTGATATATATGAGTGGCAAGTCTTACCTTTCGGGACCACATGCTCACCTTGTGCCATCTACGCACTCCAGCGACATGTCCATGACCACAGTCATGGAGGTGAAGATGTCCGATACAACATAAAAGTGGAAGGCCACTTTTATGTTGACAACTGGCTTCAGAGTTTCAAATCGGTAGAAGAGGCCAGGAGCATGGTGGACAAGACTAGAGTGCTGCTGAATGAGGGAGGGTTTGAACTGCGACAGTGGGCGAGTAACCATCCAGAGGTCATCAGTCACCTGCCTAGGAATATCCGATCAGAGAGCAGTGAGCAGTGGCTAAACCACAGTGACACAGACCCACAAGATCCTACACTTGGCCTGATTTGGACGTGCCACACAGACACATTACGGTACAAGTTGCGGCTGCCCAAGTCCTCTTCAACTACGATAAGGAGCATATACCGAGTCTTGGCCAGTCAGTACGACCCTCTAGGGTTCCTTATACCATACACTACGGGGGCAAAGATCATTGTCCAGGAGCTGTGGGACAAAAGGAGGGAGTGGGACGACCCGCTTCTGCCCAAAAATCTACTGATTGCCTGGGAGGCCTGGGAAAATGAACTGCAGTACATTGACAGCATCAGTTTACCTCGTTGTTATCTCAGTCCGGAGATGGATCCAATAGACAGTAAGCAAGAGGTACACATCTTCTGTGATGCTTCAGAGAGTGCATACAGCAGTATGGTCTACTTCCGGACAGAAGACAGCCAAAGTCGAGTTGAGGTAGCATTCCTGATAGCTCGCTCAAGAGTGGCACCAAAACAACAGCTCTCCATGCCACGTCTGGAGTTGTGTGCTGCACTCACAGGCGCACAGCTAGCTAAGCTCCTTCAGCGTGAGCTGACTGAGATAGATCACAAAATCACGATGTGATCCGATTCCGCAACTGTCCTGTCATGGATTAGGTCAGACTCTTGTTGCTTCAAAGTCTTTGTGGGGACCCGCATAGCAGGGATACATGAGCTTACAGATATACAGGCCTGGCGGTACGTACCATCTGCAGAGAATCCTGCTGATGATGTTACTCGGGGGAAGACACTACAGGAGCTTAATGGGAAGAGCCGGTGGGCTTGTGATCCTTCGTTCCTTGTCTCATCATCTGAGTATTGGCCAGTCGAAGTGAACATCTCCAGCACTGAGATCAGAGATGAACTGTGGAAGGCCGTAGTCTGCCTGTCGACCACATCCACTGTTGGCGTTGATCTACCTGACGTCCAGCAGTATGACACCTTCAGAGACCTTATTGCTGAGACCGCCCGGCGGCTTCATGGGGCGGCCCCTGAAGCAGAGGGAACTCCAACCGTGGAGCATTACAGAGAGGCAGAGCTCAGTCTGCTGAGGATGGTGCAGTTGGAGTGTTTCCCTGAAGAGGTCCATTGTCTTACAACTGGGAAACCACTCCCCACAACTAGTCGTCTGAGGACTCTGGCACCGAAACTTGACCAGTCCCTGCAAGTGATATGTGTGGGTGGTCGATTGCATCAGTGCGATGAGCTGGAACCGGATATCATTCATCCCTAATCAGCCCTAAATGCCAGCCTAGGTTCTCAGACAGTCACCTCAGAGATTGAGGGTGTGTTAAATTCAAAGCCATTAGGTTACGTGTCATCGGACATTGCTGATCTAGATCCGATCACGCCAAATCTTCTGCTAATGGGGCGGCTGGATTCTTCCATGCCTCAAGTGTTGTACCATGACACAGAAGTACGTGGTCGTCGACAATGGAGAGTGTGCCAAGTACTCGCGGACCACTTTTGGAAACAATTCCTGTGACACCACCTACCTGATTTGCAGTCAAGGTCAAAATGGCAAGACAACACGCCCCCAATCCAACTGGATACATTGGCTATGGTAGTCGACTCACAACTTCCCAGAGCCCTATGGCCTGTGGGTAGGATTACTCGAGTTTTTCCTGGGGCAGATAGACTGATTCGCACAGCAGAGGTTTGTGTCAATCATCGGACCTACATCCGACCTGTCGGTCATCTCATCAGGTTGCCAACTGTTCCAGAGGACAGTTATTCACAGGATGCAGCATGATCATAGATGCACGAGACACTGTACGTCAGGAGTGTTGAGTATTTCTTGCAGCCTGTCTGTGTTAGAGTAGCGTGTGCGGCCAGAGAACTGTAAGTTTCTTTATTATTCATTTCTGTTATTTGACTGTAATAATGTTTAGTTACATGTTTAGTATACACAATATAGCCCAGTGGGGATTCATAGATGCCGTGGTTATACAGGTTTAGCGTATGCTACCCGTGGTGCCGGATTAGCACGGTACTTGATTAGTTGTGTATTATCTATTGTTTATAGTCTGGCACTGTAGATGGGAATTTTATTGTCATGTTATTAAGACATGTTCATGTTTATGTTTATTAAGAGTTTTTTTTCTTTCATCTATTGTAGAACCACACGCCTCTGTCAGACCTCAACTGTTGACTTGTATAATTGGAGATCTGCAAAGATATAATAAATGTTGATGGTGGAACGTCAGATGGCCTCATTCTTACCAATGCGCACTCAGGGTCAAATACTAGTCAAACCAGCATGCTAATGGTCTCACTCCAGATGCTGAGCAGAGAGCTAAAATGAATATTAAAGTTTAGAGGTTTGTTACTTTGTCTTGATTAGCTACTTTGCTAACATTTTAACTAGCTAGCTAAAGTTAGCTTGTTAAGTAAAATTACTTAAATACAAACTATTAAATTAAAAGTTGTCGTTTCACTCAGAATGCAGTTTATTTACTGTCAGTGGAGTAGAAAGCAGAATGCAGTAAATTACTGAAACTGAAGTAAATTACTTAAACTGATGTCAGAAACTGAATCAGTTCCATTAAACTAGTTACAAAGGTACTTCACTGACAAATATTCCTAAATATTGCTAAATATGTATAAATTCAGTAAATGCAGCTTCAGTAAATCCAGCTCACACATTTTGCTACGCATTAGGTTTTTGTGTGTGGTAGTAAAGAACTTTTATCTCCTTTGAATTTTAGACCCAGCCAGATGCCTTTTAATACTTGAACTGAAGTATATTATGTATTGACATATACTAAGTTTTAAAAAATTATTATAAATGCTAAAAACTAATTTTAGTCTATGCAGACAATCAGCCTCACGCAAGAGTTACCTCATATAAAGCAGCAAATATGCTTCTGATACGGCCAGCTGGGGCTGTGTAATAATTCCTCTGTCTTTAATAACTTTACAGCAGTTGAGCGTCTCAAGCAGTGTTGACATGATAAACATTAATGTGAATGATGGAGGGAAAGAGGAGTAAAAGATTTGCCAGCCAGTTCCCAGCCGCTGCTGCAGGACTGGGAACCCTAAAAGAGAAAAGTCACTGCAAATGAAAACAAAGCTACTCTGACTGATGAATGCTTCATCACAGTATGAAGTTTCAGTCCTGTTAGGAGTGTTCTCTATCAGTACGACCAGCGGCTATTCTCGGGACACAAGGGATCACTGAATGCAGAGGCCAGTATTTCAGTAGATCAGGACCAGTTCTTCTGTCCAGTCTGTCTGGATCTACTGAAGGATCCAGTGGCCGTTCCCTGTGGACACAGTTACTGTAAGGTGTGTGTAAAGTAGGAATTTGCGCTGGGTAAGTTCATACCACTGTGGGGAGTCCGGTCAGAACTCAAGCAGGGTCCAACTATGAATATATCCTTCAATAGCCTTTATTGACACAGTACTGGGGTGTACTCCAGCTTCTGAAGTGCCATTATGGGGAGATTATATTGGGCATATGAAACACACACAGGTGTGTGGGTCTGTGTGTGTGTGGTCTGTAACAAACAGAATAATAATATAATGTAAGCTTCAACATGTTGGATATAACAGAAATAGGTAACTAGACCTAATATTACTAGTTTACAGTATCCAGCAAGTAATAAACTAAACAGATGCCTAATGCACAACTTTACACACATATGAAGGGATACACCACTTACAATTCTTCATAGACGCACACATTTCACTATAAAGGCAAAATGGCAAACTGAGTCGACTTACACTGGTTAAACAACAATAACTTTAGCTCTAGATGAACTTGCTTCTCAGTGCCACGCTCAACTTCTCTTCCTCTTCTTCTCCTCTCGCGATCATGTGGGAAGTGCGCACTCTACTGGCCAATGATTGACTCCTCAGTCCACTCTGTCCTAAAAGAACTGACAGCCTTTTTAACAGCCGCCCCCGAATTCACAGCATGAATTCGCACATCACACCTCAGCTGATCGGACCCTGTTGTCAGCACCTGGGAAGACACAAGTGACTTTTCCCATGGGCCAGAGAGCCCGAGGCAGTTGGTTGTCTACGATCATGACAACCTCCCCCACCTGCAAATCAACAACATCAGTTTTTCATTTCTGACGTGCTTGGAAGCAAGGAAGGTAATGTTGGATAAAGTGTCTCCAGAAATGATCAGCCAACACCTGGCTGTGTCGCCATCTCTTTCGGCCTAGGATTTCAGGACCCTCATAGATAACTTGGGGTAGGAACGCATCCCACCGCCCCTTGAGGAGACAGTTGGGGGTGACAGGGTCAGGGTCAGCAACATCTGATGAAGCATATCCAAGAGGCTTTAAATTGAGAATTCCCTCAATTTTGATAAGGACAGAACGCAACACCTCTTCTGTGACTGTCTGAGTTCCTATAGTAACTCTGAGTGCTGCTTTGAAAGAGCGAATCTCTCTCTCCCAACACCCTCCAAAATGTGGTGCCCCTGGAGGGTTGAAGTTAAATCTGATCTGCTGACTGGCTAATTGCTCTTGGAGTTTAGGATGGAGAGCAGTGAAGGATTGCTGGAGTTCACTTTTGCCTTCTCTGAAATTGGTGCCTTGGTCGCACAGGAGCTCATAAGGCTTTCCTCGCCGGGCTATGAAGTGTCTCAAAGCCATTAGGAGGTCTATGTGGACTGCTCGGGTAGTCATGCATTTGAACAGTATTCCCCACCTCTTTTTGTTCCTGCGGCCAATCTTAGTTATAAATGGCCCGAAACAGTCAACACCTGTGGAGTGAAAGGCGGGCTTGAATAGGCGCTGCCTTGCAGGGGGGAAGTCAGCCATCTTAGGTGGGTTAGGACGACCTCTCCATTTCTTACACTCAGCACAATGCCTCTGAATGTGCCATACAGCCTCACGACCACGTAACACCCAATATCGTCTTCTAATGTCTGCAAACACCCTCTCTGACCCGGGATAATGCAGTTTGTCATCATAATGCTGTATGATCAGCTTAGTAAGAGAATGCTTAGGGTCAAGAACAATCGGGTGAACTGTATCTGGGTCTAAATCACTGCAACGGCGGAGGCGACCACCTACTTTAATAAGACCTGTAGTCTTGTCGAGCTCAGGAGCAAGTGGTAGGAGACGACTGGTTCTCGCCACAGGTTTTCCAGACTTTAGCTGGGCCATTTCGTCAGCAAATGAGTCTGTCTGTGCTTGCCGCAGGGCTTTCAGTTCGGCATCAGTGTAGACATCAGTGGTAATGGGGGCCTCAGGGCTGGCCGCCCCAAGAAACTGACAGGCAATAGCATCCAGGTAGTCGTTCCAGTTCTGATATTGCTGTGGGTCTGGCAGAGGTGAGACTGAGGTTGTCAAGACAATGGCTGCTGAGAGTCTCATCTCGTTGTCAGGCTCTGTGTGGGATGAACTGGGCTTCTGAGGCCATTCGTCTGGTGGCCGCTTTAAGAACTCTGGACCCTGAGTCCATCTGCTACCATTACACATATCCAGAAGAGTAAGACCTCGTGTGATGTCATCTGCTGGATTGTCACCTGATGGCACATATCGCCACGTAGCAGATTCTGTGAGCTCTTGGATTTCTGCTACTCGTGTCCCTACAAAAACTTTGCAGCGACATGACTCCGACATTAGCCATGTGAGGACAGTCAGTGAGTCAGACCACAATGTACAGCTACGGATGGAGAGG
>JBBPCZ010142383.1:0-20150 GCA_037974445.1 Brycinus macrolepidotus | reverse complement strand
ACTTAATCACGGTCAGGTTCAGAGGTGTGTCAGAACATTGCTATATTGCCTTTGCTGGTTTAGGTTTATTGATTTGATTGATGAAAAAACAGAGAAACTCACATGTACACACAATTGTTAGCTGAATTTTCTTTTCTGATATTACACATTAATGTAAGCTGAGCATTTGCTTTGATGTTCTTGAGTATGCGGTGTGTTTAACACAGTCAGGTTCAAATGTGGGTGCAAAAAATCCATTAAAACTCTAGCAGAGGTTTGTCAGAGCGTTGCCATTGTTGTGCTATTGCCTTGTGGGCAAGTGAGAAATGTTAAATAAAGCAACATGGTAAAAAGATGAAAATGACTTGTTTTTACTTTCAATTCCTTTTACATTCTCCAAGGTATTAACATTAACATTTTTCATAACTCCATGTAGGACGTTTCTGTACATAAATGTAAGCACTGTGGCAGTAGTAATGCAATATTTAGAAAATGTACTCTTGTACTCTTGATACTCAAGTACTTTTAAAAACAAGTACTTCAGTACTTTTACTTAAGTAGACATCTGACTGTAGTACTTTTACTTGTACTTGAGTAAAATTTAGCAAGGGGTATCTGTACTTTTACTCAAGTAATGAACCTGTGTACTCTGTCCGCCTCTGCTGGAGACTACCGTGGATGGGGTTATACTGTATAGTCTCAATGTAGATCTGGAACAGTGTCTTTACCCCCAACCAGACAACCCTCTCCAGGCACCCACTCCAGACTTTCCGAAGGACCTCTAATCACTAGATCAAGATCACCTGAATACTAGGTTCACCTTCAATACAAAGAGACCATTGTTTTGTGCATGTTGTTGCAAAGTATTAACTATGTTCCAATTAGCATACCTAGCATTCTTTCTTTACTGCTTTGTATTTTTGGCTTTGTCTCTTTGCCTCTTGATTTGGATCCGTTTGCCTCTTACTGTTTCACGGTTATGGATTACCTTGGCTGCTCAAAGGATTACTCTGTTGCCATCATTAACCGCAATTAAAATCCTGCACTTTACACTGAAACTTGCAGTTCAGTGACCCATAAGTAAACTGTTATATTGTTCCATAATGCTTAACTATCACTGTACAAATGTTCACAACACTCTGTAAAGGACTGCAGATCAGATGTCAAACTAGATGACATCTTCTCAGACTGTTCACATGTGTAAATGCATTTTCATGTGTCATTTATCCTAATTTAACTCAGGAAGTGTACTATCCTTAAAATAAACCTGATTCTGAGATTTGGCTGCTTTACAGCCATAGGCTACTTAGAATTCTTCACTAAAACCGCACATTAGGGGAAAAGGGGAAGTATGTGAGGACAAAAAGAGAAAATCTGCAGGAGCAATGAATAGAGATAGAGTGATAAGGTGTTCAGCATGAAAAGAGGAAAAGGGGACACTGACTGAGTGGCACACTCCGTTATTGGAGACTGAATGCAGCAAAGAAAAGACACTTTAATTAGCTTGAATGAATAGAAAAAATTATGGAGCAATTGAGAATCTACAGTGTATTCGGCCTCTCTTTTCATTCTTTGTGTGTGTCTGTCTGTGTGCGTGAGAGTGTGTGTGTGTACCCATTTTGTAAGGAAAATTGAGTTGGGGATTTTAGAAACCTATGGGTAGCACAGAAATAACTTGAGAGAGACAAATCAGCACAGAGAGCTATCAAAGAGGGAAAGCAATACAGAAAGACACAAAAAAGGAGAGCAAGCGACAGAAACGGACAGATAGAGAGGAAAGAAAGAAAGAGAGAGAGAGAGAGAGAGAGAGAGAGAGAGAGAACAAAGTTGAAAAAAAGAGTTTAGAGTCTGCTGTGGGATTTTCTGTTGGTTGCTGATAACGTGAGAGAACAAATTTTTACGAACAAGAGTTCAAGAGCATGATTCACTTTAAAAAGCTTTTAAATATGACATGCATGCTCTGGTAGAGAAAGAGAGAAATGTTGCCAAAGAGAAAAAAGAGTGAGAAGCAGACAGAAAAACAGAGAGAGAGAGAGAGAGAGAGAGAGAGAGAGAGAGATTCTGCCAAAAAGGGTTCTTTGAGTGAAGCCACAAAAATCTTAGTTCCTTGAGAAGAACACTATTAAGGAATAAAAGAACCTTCATATAATGTAAAGGTCCTTTACCAGTTTAAGGGGCCTTTACAATTTTTGAGAACTTAAAAAGGTTCTTCACATCTTATTTAAAAACATGGTTCTTTAAGAATCATCCAATTAAAAAAGTTTCCGAAAGTGGAGGTGCGCAAGACAAAAAACTGTAATAGTGATATTTAAAATCTTTTTTTAAAACATATAAAACTGTTTTTTTTTAGTTTGCATGCATTTTAAAATATCATATATTTTTTTATTTTAATTAAAAAGACTGGATACTGTTGAGAGAGCCCTGAGGTTGTCTGCAATTGCAACCCACACTGCTGAGCTTTGTGCAATGGAGACACACCCCTCGCTGTGACACAGTAAGTGTGGCAATTTGTCACTTAATATTATTGTGGCTTCTGGCTAGGAGGCCAAATTATAATTCGATTGAAGCCAGCACAGTAGGGATACGTGGGCTGTGCAATGACCCATGGGTCCTGGTTGGGCAGGTCCGGGTAAGCTTTCCAGAAAATATTGTGGGTTTGGGCAGGTTGGATACAAAAAAATGAACTACAACATATGCTTCACCTAGAGAGCAAAAGGTGGTGGCTGGGTGGTCAGGTCGGATTTGGGTGGTTGATTAACTAATATTTTAGCAGGCTGCATAAGTTTACTCCAAACCGTAAATGCATTTGAACATTTATCTATTATGTCATGGCTGTGGCAATGTTTCTCTATTATTTTGCACAAAATTAAACATAAAACTTAATGCCTTCGTAGAGCAGTAAATGTGCTATGTTGTGTCTTCTTTTTGGGGGGAGGGGAACGAGGGGGTGCGCCAACTTGATCGGAATGTAGAAGGTGGAAGAGAGACAGGCATACAAAGATATATCTATCTATCTATCCATCTATCTCTAGATACATCCCTTAATTCCATCAATATGTGGACCTTCCAACGAGGGGGTCGAATGCGCTGGACTGTGTTTACACACACATCCCTGGCACGTACCCCACTGAGCTCCGCCCCCACCTCAGCTACTCGGACTAAATCTCTGTTATGCTGATTCCAGCATACAGACCGCTCATCAGATGTGCCCAGCCTGTTCTTAAGCATAAGAAAACCTGACCTCAAGAGCCATCTCTGCCCTTCAGGACTGTTTCAAGCTCACTGACTGGCGCATATTTTGGGTGGTTGCAACCTGTGGCGGCTCTACCAACCTGCAGCTATACACAGTGCTGGAGATTAGCTACATCAAGTGCATCGACGACATTACTGTCTCCAAGACCATCACCACACACCCCAACCCAATGCTGTGGATGACTGTGGAGGTGCGCACACTGGTGAAAACCTGAGACAGTGTCTTCAGATCAGGTGATAAGACTGCCCTGACAACAGCAAGAGCCAACCTGTTCTAGGCCATCAGAGTAGCGAAGTGCACACATGCTCAGAAAATCCATGGCCACTTTCAGGACACTGGGGACATACGGTGCATGTGCCAGGTTATCTGGGCCATCACCATCTACACAACATCTCCACCTGCCTGTGATGGTGAGGCCCTCTTTTAGATGCACTGAATCACTTCTACAAATGGTTTGAAGGACAAAATGACATAGTAATGAAGAAGACCACCCTGCCTCCAGCGACTAGGTGCACTGCCTGTCCATGGCTGATGTGAAGGTTTCTGGTCATGTGCTCAGAAAATGTGCAGACATCACCGTTGTTCCAACATACTTCAAAGCAACCACCATCAGACTTCAGTTCAGCATTCAGCACCATCGTTCCTTAGCATCTGACTGGAAAGCTGAGACTGCTGGGCCTGAACACCTCCCTCTACAACTGGGATACTTCAGTCAGTCCTGATTGGAACCAACATCTCCAGTACAACCACGCTGAGCACAGTGATGAGACGACTGTGGTGGGTTTGATCAGTGGGAATAACAAGGGGGCACACAGTGAGGAGGTGCAATGACTAACAGACTGGTGCAGAGCCAACAACCTGTTTCTGAGTGTGGACAAAGAAAGAGATGGCCGCAGGAGAGAATGTGGTGACCACTCTTATAACACGCTGAACATCAACAGATCCTCAGTGGAGATCGTCCAGAGCAACAAGTTCCTTGGTGTTCACATCACAGAGATCCTCACTTGGACCCTCAACACCAGCTCCGTCATCAAGAAAGTCCAGCAGTGTCTCTACTTCCTGCTGAGAAGAATGCAACCCCCAACCATTCTCAATACATTCTATAGAGGGACTACAGAAAGCAGCTTGTGTAGTTGCATCACAGCTCGGAATGAAAACTGCACCATATCAGATCGCAAGACCCTACAGAGTATAGTGAGAGGCAGTCGATAGTGAGATGCAGAAATAGATAAAAAGAGAGAGAGATAGAGAAAAAAGAGAGAGAAAGTGAGAGAGACAGACAGACATGCAGAGAAAGAGAGGGAGTGAGAGAAAGAGATGGAGTAACAGACAGAAGGACAAAGAAATAGAGAAAAAGAAAGAGAGAAAGTGTGTGAGAGAGAGAGAGAGGGAGAAAGAGAGAGGGAGTGTCTCACTGACTGTAGAATTGAAGCGGAGGTGACAGATGTTGCAGGAGATAATTTGTTTCTTTTTGATTGGCTGTGGAAGGCCGAACGTGTGGCTAATCACTGCCTTCTGAACTGGATCCATCTATAGAAAGAAGAGACAAACACACACACACACACACAAAATACAATATTTCACTCTGTGTTTTATAATCACATTTATAACTACCAGCAACCTGAACCTGCATCTCCTTACAGCGCTGTACTAAAATTCACCTGAAAACTAGTCCAACTGATGTCAATGTCCAAGTGAGTATTATACACCTTCTATTGCTTAACACTAAGATAGACAATTTCTAATATTATGGCAGATTATATATAATCATTTTAAATTTGTTATCTATATTAAACTCTGCAGTGGGCTGGTTTAGGCTCCAGGCACCTGAGGCCCTAGTGAGGACTAAGCGGTTACAGAAAATGAGTGAGATGAGATCTATGTTAAACCAATTAACTATAATAAAGGAATAATTCAGCCAAAAAACCCCCACAATTTTTCACTTATTCCAGATGTAGTCAATCAGCCAAAACATGTTTGAGGTTCAAATGTTTCTTCATTGGATCTACAAGGGTAACATTGTTAACAAGTCCTAGAACTTTGGGTGACCATTGACTTTGTGTTTGTTTGCAGTGTTCACGTAATCTAAACCTTCTTTACCACTTCTTCTTCCAAGACTGTCTTCATCAAGTTTTGTACACTGAACTTTCTTCCCATTTACACATCTCATGTACAAACATTTTTTTCAAGAATCACCCAGTTCTTTAGAGATCCAAAAATGTTTTTTTACAGCATTACACAAATAATCCTACTTGGGTGTTGTATGGGTGCGTGCAGCACTCTACGTCTCGACTGTTGTCCGGGAGGGGAAAAGTGGCTATAACGGTTCCAGGACCCATGCTCTGGACTCTGAGGGTAACTTGTTTTTCTATGACAAACTAGATAAAACGTTAATGCCGTGGCAGTGGCAAATAGCTTTGGTTTTATATTTGGTTTGATTACATTAATGTTTAAGTTGAGATTTACTATAAATATTTTAACTGCAACTGGTTAAAAGGAATACTGCTGTTAAAAAGCACCTTATTTGTTTAAAATGTTTGCAAACCAAATGTTACTGCACTTTTGTTCATATAGCAGTACTTTTAAAATAAAAGTGTGCAATACACTACTTTTGAATTAATTATTGAATTTTGCGTAATAACAAAGCGATTAATCACGATTAATCGCAGAAAATCATGAAATTAATCATGAAATCATGAAATCATGAAATTTTAAACGTTATCCAGCATTTATATACACTCACCGGCCACTTTATTAGGTACACCTTGCTAGTACTGGGTTGGACCCCCTTTTTCCTTCAGAACTGCCTTAATTCTTCGTGGCATAGATTCAACAAGGTGCTGGAAACATTCCTCAGAGATTTTGGTCCATACTGACATGATAGCATCACACAGTTGCTGCAGATTTGTCGGGGGCACATCCATGATGCAAATCTCCTGTTCCACCACATCCCAAAGATGCTCTATTGGATTGAGATCTGGTGACTGTGGAGGCCATTGGAGTACAGTGAACTCACTGTCATGTTCAAAAAAACAGTTTGAGATTATTTGAGCTTTGTGACATGGTGCATTATCCTGCTGGAAGTAGCCATCAGAAGATGGGTACACTGTGGTCATAAAGGAATGGACATGGTCAGCAACAATACTTAGGTAGGCTGTGCCGTTTAAACAATGCTCAATTGGTACTATATATATATACACCCAATACCCAGGAGCCAATACCCAGGAGCTGTTGGAACTCCAACAAAATATCCGGAGGCTGTTCCCCTACGAAAAGCAACCTCAAAGAATATAGCAAAGGAGTTATTTACGTTATTTAGTAGAGTCGGAATCCCGAAGGATATTTTACCAGACCAAGGAACCCCCTTTAGTGTCAAAATTAATGGCTGACTTCTGTCGGCTGCTGCAGGTAAAACACCTGCGGATCTCCGTCTACCACACACAAACAGATGGATTGGTGGAGCAATTTAACCAAATGCCCAAGTGCATGCTTAAAAAGGTCATAAATGAGTGGGGCAGGAACTGGGACCTACTTCTCCCCTACATACTTTTTGCAGTTAGAGAAGCTCCCCAAACCTCCACCGGGTTCACCCCCCTCGAGCTCCTGTTTGGCCAGAGACTCTTAGACATAGCCCGCGAAAGCTGGGAAACGCAACCTGCTCCTTACCGCTCCACGAATGAATTCGTGCAGGAGCTCCAAAGTAGAATGGAGTGGGTTGCACCCATCGTAAGAGAACATATGGTGGAAGTCCAGAGGGCTCAGCAAAAGGTCTATAATCCTCCCGCTCAGCCCCGCGAGTTCCAGCCAGGGGACAAGGTGTTGCTACTGGTACCTCACCGCAAGGGTGGGCCTGGTGAATTACCACCTGCAGCAGCCGGGTAAGCGCACAGATAACAAGTCGTCCCATATTAATTTACTAAAACGGTGGGTCGAGCCACAACCCGTGCTTTCTGCTTCCCTTACCCCCTACAGGGTGATCCGAAACAATCCTTCCCCAATTTGGCTGAGGACCTAACCCCCTTGCAGCTACAAGATTTGAGGTAGCTGGGGGAACAGTTCTCTGATGTGTTTTCTACTGTGCCCGGGCGGACTCACCTCATTCAACACGAAATAAAAACACCACCAGGAGTGATCGTGCGGCAGCGGCCATATCGAGTCTCAGAGGCCCGTCGATTGAGGAGGAGGTGGGACGAATGCTCCGGGATGGTATCATAGAAGAATCCGCCAACCTGTGGTCAAGCCCCATTGTGGTAGTGCCCAAGCCCGACGACAGTATCTGCCCATGCAATGACTTCCGCCAGGTAAATCAAATTTCTGAATTCAGCGGTTACCCAATGCCCCGAGTGGACTACCTCGTCGACCGTCTGGGCCGCGCCCGTTTCTTCTCAAATTTAGACCTGACCATAGGGTATTGGCAGGTAGCCCTGGCACCGGAAGCTAAGCCTAAAACGGCTTTTACCACCACCCAAGGCCACTGGCAGTACCGAGTTCTTCCGTTTTGTTTACATGGGGCGCCGGCTACATTCCAGCGGCTCATGGATGTGGTCCTCTGGTCCCATCGCTCATATGCGGTAGCCTATCTGGATGATGTGGTCATCCACTCGGTGTCCTGGCAGGACCATTTGTACCACCTAAACCAGGTGCTAGCGGAGCTCCGCCGGGCTGGGCTCACAGCTAATCCCCGTAATCCCCGCTTAACGAAGGCCCAGTACCCGGGCTTCCAGATTGGACGGGGATTACTACAACCCCAAAAGAAAACAGTAGAGGCATACCCCCATCCGGTCTTGAAGAAACAGGTGTGGGCTTTCCTCGGGCTGGCCGGCTATTACCGACGCTTCATCCCTAACTTCTCCTCAAACACAGCCCCCCTGTCCGACCTCACCAAGAAAGGCGAGCTGGAACACATCAGGTGGACGGAGGAGGCGGAACGAGCATTCCGGACGTTGTAGGAAGTCCTCACGTCGGCCCCAGTCCTACAGAATCCGGACTTCCAACGGCCCTTCCTCGTCCATACAGACACTTCGGAGATGGGGCTGGGGGCGGTACTGTCACAGGAGTTTGACGGGGAGGAGCATCCCATTGCATATGTAAGTAGAAATCTTACGCTGGCAGAAACCTGGTATGCTGCCATAGAGTGAGAAGACCTGGCCATTAAATAGGCAGTGACTGAGCTGGGGTATTATCTCACAGGGAGGCACTTTGTGCTGGTCATGGACCACGCCCCCCTGCAGTGGATGACCAAGGAAGCCAATAATAATAGCCGAAAACCCGATGGTTCCTGTCCCTTCAGGACTTCTCGTTCTCGGTGCAGCACCGTCCTGGAAAGGCTCATAGCAATGCGGATGCTCTCTCCCACCGACACGCCTTGTGGGTGAGCCTCCAGCAGTGCCCGGCTTTGGACCTAAGGGGGGGCACTGTGGCGGCGGACCAAAACATCCGCAGCAACGAGCAAGCGCTCCTCAGCCAGCGCTATCCGGGGTGCTGAAGAGGATGGGGACAACCACGTGTCAAAACAAAGAAAACACACGCCCCTTCAGCACCTCTGTTGTCAAACAGCCCGGGGCACGTGGGAGAGGGAGGAGCACATCGGTGCAACATGTCAGCAAATGAGCAGAGATCACCCATGACAAGAAGAGGAAGCCCTATACAAAGGGCTTCCTCTTTGTATAGGGCAGAGAAAAAGGGGAGGACGACTTGTAAATATCTGTAAATAAAGATCACCTTACACCTTCTGAATTCCCCCAGTCTCTCCTGGTCTGTGTCAAAAGTGGAGACAAAGTGCTTCTAGTGGCCAGGCTCTCTGCTTACAGTCTTTGACAAGGTGCTGTGACATGGCCGTAAAGGAAAATGCAAGGTTCATTCTTCCCCTGAGGAGAAAAATGATTACATAATGCTTAGCCTTGCTGATGCTTCACAGTTGACCGTGTTTCAGAGCTGATGTCCACTCCAACAAAGAGGTGATACACTCAAAAAGAGGTTGGCACATTATGTTTCGACCAACATGTATTTGAGGGTAAGCACCTTAGGCAGAAGGTTTGGACAGAAAAAAAAGGTTTGACAAAAAGTCTGCAGCAGATTATTCCTAATTTGTTTTTGCTTACATTTAGCACCACTGAATACCTCATAACGGTCTGTACTGGTCAGGACTATATTTAAACCAAAGTGGCCAGGTAACAGCTGTAATGGCCTGTAGTTTGACCAATGATGAATGGAGTGGAGGGAGGTCAAACTATGAGGTGCAGTTGTACAAATTACATATTTCTTTGGATTCTTTGCACTTTCATTCTAAGTGCAAAGAAGTACAACATCTGCATGGAACAAAATATGACACATTTCTACCTATTTTTGATATTTGCATGTATTAGTTGAATGTGGCATGTGCAAAAATTTGTCCACTAGTGTTATTTTCTGGGGCAGAAGTGTTTCAGAATCAGAATCAGAATCAGAACATCTTTATTGTCATTGTAAGAGGTACAACGAAATTAGGTGCAGTCCTTGCGGCATCAAAGAATTATAAAAAGAAATACTGAATAAAATAAGATAAAAATAAAATATATATATATATCATTCAGGATTTCTAGACATAGAGGCATAGCATCCTGTCTAGCCTAGGGCAGGATCAAGGCTGTTCTGCAACTTAATTTTTTTGTGGCAGAATGGCAGAAACACCTCTGTTCTTAGAGATTAAATGACTCATTAGGCCTCAGCCCCAGTCAAGTGAATTATTTACTTACACTTACATTCACGGCATTTGGCACACACTCGCATCCAGACCAGCGTACATGGGTGCTTTGTAGGCAGCAAAGAAAACACGTCCCTCACACTAGTAAATCCAGACTTAATTTAAGACCTATTAGCAAACTATGATTCTACCATACATAAAGTGAATATAACATCAGGACTCTATCAGAGAAGACCTGAAGACAGTTTTTGTTGTTAGTAGTGAATTTTATTAGCTAAATTGGTACAGGGTATGAATGTGTAGTTGTTATCCTAAGTGCTCTTTGAAGAGGTTGATCTTCAGTCGTCATTTGAAGATAGCGAGGGATTATGCTGTTCTAACAGTCAGAGGAAGTTCATTACTAGTATTTGGTGCCAAAATCAAGAACATTCATGTTTTCAGCTTTGAGGAGGGTTGGGTCAGTTTGGGTTGTGCTTGATGCTCTAAGAGGTTAAGCTGTGATCCGGGGCTAGATCAATGCTGAAGGAGTTGGACCATTTTTGGTTTTGTAAGGAAACATTACAGTTTTAAATCTAATGCGAGCAGTCACAGGAAGACAGCGAAGGGTTTGCACTAGTGAAGCAAAAGATGAAGCATTCGCCATAACCAGATTTGATTATTGAAAATCTGTGCTCAAATCTTAAACATGCTGTGCAAGCAAGAAGACCTATGAATATTTTTTGCAGAAAAGTGGAAAAAAATAAAAAAAAGAAGAGGACTGTTAGCTGGCTATGAAAAACACTGCAATATTTAAGGTTCCATACAGATGTAGTGTTAACTTTTTGTCACTTATAAAATAAAAAAAATGTATTTTGAACAGGAGAGCCTGAACTTTGCACAAAATTTTAAGTTTAGCTAACAACTGGTCTGAGACTGGAAGCACAAGTTATGCGTTTCCAATAAAGTAGCTGGGGAGTGGGGTGGGTTTTTGAAAATACAGTTACAATAACAACCACTAGTGTAGTTTGACAAATGTAGACAATTTCATTGACTATAACGGTATTTTTTTGTCGACTAAAGCTATTTAGTCAGACAAAAATTAATGGATGAAAAATGACACTGACATTGTCAGAAGACTAAAACTATGACAATCAAAACTGAAAAAATGAACACTGGATACAAGTACTATGTCGGTATCAACTTGAGGTTTGCATAAACAGTCGAAGAAACATTCATTATATTTGAGGGACAAAAACATTGTTTGGCTTTGAAAATCTCATCTCACTGCAACTCTCAAAGCATTTCAGCACCTAGCAGTCTATTTTTCTCTAGAAACCCACTGCTATGTTTGCATCTCCCAGACATGGTTCCCATATAATTATTTAAGCTACAGCATTCACAGCAGGCTAATGGCTTATCACTTCTTGACCTCTAGACCCTCTGTGCTCACCCCCACTGAGATATCAAATCATGCCTTTAATATGCAGCTCAGTTTGGCGTGTCCCACTATATTTGGTTCAAGTGCCTGTGCATAGGCAGAAGGTATATGGGACTGTGCATTAGAGCAAGGAGTGTACTGATCTTGTATAAGCTGATGTCTGCTGAATCCTAATGGATATAATAGCTGGATGCATGTAGCTGAATGTACAGTGAGGGGAAACATTCACATTTGTTGTGCATTTATCAGTTAATATGACCAATACAAATTTACACTCAACGTCCTTACTCACAAAGAAATATTTAAAAAAACTTTTAGACAACACTAATTAATAATATATTAATAATATTAGTGCTTTGTTGCAAAGCTATCATTGGCTTTTACAGCTTCAAAACTTCAACACTAAGAAGTAATTCTGCAGCATCGTGGGTCAAATTTGGCCCATTCCTCTTGGAAAACCTTTCCCAAGATTATGAGAGTCCCTCTGATGTGCTTGCAGGTTCAAAATCCCTCCATAAATCCATAACGTTTCAAAGGGATCCAATGGCTAGGCCATGCAACCATCTTCACTTTATTTGGAAACCAGTTTTGAGTTATTTTGGTTGTATGTTTGGGGCTGTTCTCTTGCTGAAAGCTCCATCTTCTCCCCTTTCTTGCCCCAGAGTAAATTCTCCTCAAACGTTTCCCAGTATACCACATCAGTCATGTTTCCTCTGATAACATGTAATACCTCAAGCCTTCTTTCTCCAAACGTGATCTGAATTATAGCCATAGAGCTCTGTTTTTATTTTGTCTGTCTAGAGTATTTTTTCCCCAAAAGAGTTTTGTCTAAATGCTTGGGTACAAGCAATGTACATTATGTACACAATATTTAGAAATGAACATTAAGATAATATTGGCATAATAATAGCGCTATAATTAGCATTATAATAAAGATACTATTAGCATAATGTCTCTTAAAGGGGAACTGAGCTGCCAAAAAATATGATTCTTAACTCTGAAAATTTCTGAAACTAATTTTCCAAAACTTTCTGCATAATTAAATCAATGGAAGCAAAGACAAAGGTGGAAACAAAGTTCTTCAGAGTGGTTTGGTGTGAAATGTTCCGTTCTAGAGAAACTTGCTCTAAATCTACCTCACAAATATGTATGACATGATGCCACCTGACTTTAATCTGAATCCTGTAGCTCAAGCACATTTGACTTTATTCAGAAATTATGTGGTTTGAGCACATTTGACTTTGGTTGGAATCCTGTGGCTCAAGCACATCACACCACGACCAGAAACTCATGGCTTAACCAAATTTAACAGTGATTGGAATCCTGTGGCTTGAGCACACTGAACAGTGATCAAAATCCTGTGGCTTGAGCACATTTGACCTTGTTCAGAAACCCATTTCTCAAGCACATTTAACAGTGATAGGAATCCTGTGGCTTAAGCACAATGAACAGTGATCTGAATCCTATGCCTCAAGCACATTTAACAGTGATCTGAATCCCATGGCTTAAGCACATATAAAGGTGACTGGAATTCTGTGAGTTGAGCACATGTACCAATGATCAAAATCCTGCGGTTCAAGCACATTTTACCTTGTTCGGGATCCTATGACTCAAGTATATTTTAAAACTGATCGTAGTGCGAAGTCTGCAACAGGCATATAGTTATGGACTTGTATAGTTTGTGTGCCCTCTCACTGAACATGAAGCTGAACAAAAAATCTGCACATTGAGAGCTGCACCACAGACTGCCAACCTGCTAAGAACCTTTTCACTAATACATACATGTATACATAGAATTTATGCTGTCCAGAGAATTAGGGTGTTTATACTTCTAGTTCAGTTCCCCTGGTCTAGATCAAAGCAGAAAATGATGCATTGTTGCATTTTGTAGTGTGTCTGATTTTCCAAATTGAATTAGTATTGTACCAAGTTTAAGATGTGCCATTTGATAGATTCCCACTAATCCCTAGCCCCCAAACCCTGCCCATCTCAAACTTCTGAGTGGGAGACCTTCCTAAGCAGTATCCTGCCTTGCTCACAAACCAGAATCAGGGTGCCCACTCCAACATCGTTAACTGACACACACAAATGAGCAAGAGAAGACCAATCACGCAAATGTCACCACTCTATATTTTTGTTGTGCGGGTGCCCTGAGCCACTCCTAGCAGGATGGGTGGCTGCCCATGACATCCAAACCGATGACGGTTTACTTTGTCTCTGGTCCATTTAGATGTCTTTGGTTTGTATTTCATTTTTATATTCATAAAGTACAACAATGTAGTAATCTAAAATTTTTAATTTTTAATTTAATTTAGATTCATGGCCAGCCATAACTGGAAGCCACAGAGGATAAAATGACTGGTGGGACTGTGGGACCCAGCTAGTAAATAACAAAATTCTTTTTTTTTTTTTTAATTGAGACGCAGAACTAAAAATGTGGATTACTAGTACTTTTGACTAAAACAAGAAGCTTGAGTTGGGATAATTAACTTTTTTTTTTTTTTTTTTTTTTTTACAGTAATAGTACAAATGTAGCAAACCCTTAAAATTTCAAAAGTGTCACTACACTAGCAAAAGTACTGGTTCCTCTCTGAAGATCTGATATTTCTAGGGACAGCCTTTCTAAATGCAGAGATTATTTGCAATTTATATATCCATGCTCTGCAAGCAATGCTCTTCTGTAGCTACTGCAAGGTTGAGCAAACTCTTTGCAAAACACTGCAAATAAACTGATGAGATGATGAGAATTTCACTGTTACTGTTTATGTCAAAAATATGTCAAAAAAAATTGATTTTGTTAATCATTTCAAATCACACTCTTAGGACAGGTCATGTGTTTATTTTCACACAATCAAGCTAAAGGTAGCCTGGTGACAAATTCATTGTAATTTCTGACCTGCTTAAAACTGATTACACCCCACCTCATTAGCATCCAAGCTCCAACCAATTCAAAAGGCTGTTACAATTTCTAATTAAGTTAAAGGAGTTATGTGAACTTTCTTGGCCATTTGCCCAACCATGCAACAGCAGCTACAAAAGACAGATCAATTAGAGAGACTGTCCCAGCACTTTTGTTAGAACAAAGTAGAGGAAAGTGTGAAAGTGTGAACATGCTGACCGTGCTGAAGTTGGGGAAGAGGCTGAGTGGGGAGGAGCCTTTAACCCTTAGAGGGAGAATGTGCTTTAGCTCCAGGTGAGGTTGCAGTGGTCGGCCAGGGAGCGGCAGAGACGTCAGTAAAGGACTGCCCTGGACAGGACTTCCTGTAAGGACAGGAAACAAGAAAAAAACATTAATCATCAGACTGAGAATTTTTCTTCAAAACTTTGAATAACCAGTTATCAGTATTGAGTAGGTTATCATAAGTAGCTCAACAGTTTAGGACAGGGCTTCCAAATGATGCAACTGTCTAAGAGTTGGCCCTGTCACATTGCGGGTTTAATTTCCCTGCTCAACTCACTTATTAACTGCCAGGTTTAGTGAGTGTGTTTATGGAGAGGAACTACTAAACTGTGCTCGACACTGGCCCTACAGGAGTAGATTTGGGATCTAGAGGGTTCCTGAGGGCTGTCCTTAAGGGCAACCACTGCTTTGGAAAGCAAAGGTTTTCTATGGAATCATTTTGTGAAGTGTGAACAAAATTCAGTTAATGTGTGAGGTCATGTGTATGCATATTGAGCACAGCTTTGAATGTGATCCAGCCAATCAGGTTTTAGAATGTTCTATGCCCATTTTGAGGCTAACTGCTCTAGTTAGCAATAGCAGCCTGCTAACAGAGTATGATGATGTCGGGGATGCAACCGTGATCTCCCTGGCGGTGCATGACATGTGCAGGGCTCTGAAGTGGGTAAGCATCAGAAAAGCTGAGCGACTGGATGCAATCTCGGGGTGTGTCCTGAGGAGCTCAACTGACCAGCTGACTGATGTTTTCACCTTAATATTCAGCAAGTCTCTGGCTCAGTTTGTGGTGCTTGCGTGCTTTAAAAAATCCTTCATTGTCCCAGTACCACAACAAGCCTTCCAGCCTGAATGACTATTGACTCAAAAAGGGAACCCATCCTCCTTTTTCAATACCATAGTTCCACACAGACTGTTCACTAAGCTGAGAGACCTGGGAGTAAACACTCAGCTCTCTAGGTGGTCACTGGCAGTCCCCAAGTCGTCAGAGTGGGCAGCTGTGTCCAGAAGCATTAACCTTAATACCAGAGCTCCACAAGGTTGCGTGCTGAGTCACCTGCTGTACACACTCTACATCCATGACTGTGTGATGCCTCGAAGCTCCAACCATATTGTGAAGTTTGGCCTTATGTCCAAAACACTACTAAAACGATGAGTCAGCCCACCTGAAGGAGGTGAAGAACCTGACAACATGGTGTCAGGTTCAGGTTCAACAGCTGAAGGTCAGCAAGACAAAGGAGGAAAGCAGTTTTCTTACTGTACCACCTACATAAACAGTGAACCAGTAGAGACGGTGAGCACCTTTAAGTGCCTTTGTGTTCAGATCTCCGAGGACCTCACCTGGCAACACACAAAGACTCTGGTCATGCGAGGCAGTGTATTTACCATTTGACCTCCCTCTTCCTACTCACCTTTCTCATGTTCACCATCTTTCTCTCTCTCTCTCTGTTTCACTCTCTCTTGACCATCTGTCCTCTCTGAGTTCTGCATCATTGCTCTCATATCTTTTACTTGGGCTGCACAATATATTGCTCATTGTAGCCCCCAGGCAACATATTACCCTTTCTGCTCTCCACACAGCACCAAAACATGATTTTTTAAATGTAAACGTGTGCACACGACTAAGCTGGATGACATGTTCATTGATAATCCAACATGTAATGTTCTGAGTGATGGAAGAAGTGGAAACACACACACACACACACACACCCTCTGCCAGTCTACTCACCAGAACCTTGTCCAATTTTACCATATGTTAAATATACCTATAAGACTGGAATTCTATGTTTAAAAAAAATCTCTACATAAAGCTTCTACAAGCTCACTAGCTGCTTTAACAGTAACAGTTAGCTAGAACACAGTGAATTTGGAAAATTAAAATGTATTTCTGTCACGGCTGCATCTCTTACACCACGCCCCCAGTTGTCCCAGACTCCGGAATACTGAGCCTGGGCACCTCAACTGAGAATCACTCCTGCAAGTGTGTTTCTGTCTCCACGTGCCAGTTGCAGACATGACAATCCCTAGCTCATAGTGAGCGAACAGTTAAGTGGCAGTGAAGACCTACACTGGGGCATTTTGTCATGGTGTCTCACAGGGAAGGATAGACCAATCACAGACACAAGGCAATAATCATTGAGTTAGTACACAAGGGGAGACACCTGGAGACACAAGTGAAAGCCTAACTAGGTAATCAGGGGAGAACATGAGGGCTGAACCTGAGACAGATGGGTTGCCAGGCAACGCACCAAACCAAAACAAACCTACAAGTGGACAGGGGGGGCGTGGCAGGGAAACCCCAGCTCAGTAGTCTGGTGAGTGCGACCGCTGGGGGCGTGGCGGAGACGGCACGGATGTGACACATTTCATCACTGATATCTTTTAGTTAAGATTTGACTTCATGTTGGAGGAAGCGTAGTAGTTAGTGTGACTTGTCAGCTAGCAAACCAGCTTAATAAATAATAAAAATAATAATACAGCTCATCAAAGGAGTGTTCCAGTGATATGAAGAAACTTTCTTTGTATTAATTCAAGAAGCTGAATCACAGTAAAAAAATAAATAATTTTCAGATCAGCTTGAGATAATTATTCTGGATCCTTCTCCATATATATCCTTGTTCAGATTCCAGCAGTTTCTCTAGAAGCAGATCCATTACTGTAAGAAAAGGGGGGACTTTCAATTGTTTTTTTCTGTATTGTACTTACTACACTTCACAGCTCAACCAAAAAGGAAGGGAATTTTGATGATCTTCACTTCTTCATGCATTAACCTCACAAGCTCTGATGGTATTCCACGCAACTTTGAAATCAAAACAACAATCAAACCTGTTTGGTAGCCCACGGGTGTGTCATTAACTTATTTCTAAAAAATATAAAATTATTTTTCAATAAGATATTTTATAATAACGACATTATTTCTTATGACTTCATTTTTTATGACATACTGTCTTGTGATAAGATATATTTTCTCATTATTAAAATCATATTCATTCTGTCCCTGATTCAGTTATACTCCTGAATTATTCTTATCATCAACACATTCCACATTGGCATATTAACATAAAACTGCATCAGTAATGGCCTGTGCTCACAAGATTAAACCTCCAAAATGTGTATAAAAGCTGCCTCTTTAGTTCACTTAGACAGGTGGCACTGACCTTACCCATTACCCACCTCAGCTCTCTCTCTCCCCCTCTCTCTCATCTCAGCTCAATACTTGTTGGTAACAGTTCTCTTTTTGTTCTTTGGGCCCATCTCCAAGGAAAATCTTCCCCTCTCTCTAATAAATTTTTAAAAGGCAATTTTCCCATCTCCAAACTTTTCACAGCAACCACTGCCGGCCTTTTGCCCTGTTTTCTAGCATCAACGTGTTTTTTTTATAATTAAAACATTACATGTCACAACAACAACATACTAAAGGGTTAATTTTTTATTTAGCTTGGTAGCAATGTGCTACTGTATAATGGTTCTCTGTCTGGACCAACCTGTACCCAAACAAAAAAATCACATAAAATCTACTCTGATAATTGTCTACAGTGTTTCCCTTTTATTTCAAATGGATGATCATGGAATCCATAGCATTTGCACTGTTCATTCCAGTCAATTACTAGGCAGAAACATGGCTTCTGATGGCCTTGAAAAGGTCTGGCGGTAGTTTATTTAAAGAGTAAACAGCTTGAGATGCCAGTTTTGCCCAGAAAACTAAAGTTAAAATCAATAACTTTTCAATGTATCTGACAATTTCAGTATGTTACAATATTAGCATGATATTTGGTCTATGTGATGCTGTCTTGTTTTTTACCATTACCATCTGCTTTCTCTCACCTCTTTGATTACTCCCTCCCCCTCTCTCTCTCAGCAGGAATGAGACATTATCCTTATTCTCTCATTGGCATGCTGATTGCTAATTAGTGATTATGTGCATTTGTATTTAATAATAAGTGCAAAAGGTGATGCTGTCCATTTAAACTAAGACTAACAGCATTATTACATTCAAAGCAAAAAAACAAATTAGCATACTTGAATATGCAGCGTTTGGATTTCAAAAATCATATTTAGTGCTGCACAATATATCGTCTGCTAATCGTTATTACAATATCACTCTATGCAATACTGATATCGCAGAAGGCTGCAACATACAAAGAAACCTCTAGCCAATCACAGTCTCTCTGTCAGGGTCACAGCTCCAGAGGAGTTACTGGGTGTTCTGATTGATTGAGGTCTTCATGTAATCCAACAAACATATTTTATTCTTTAACCAACTGCTGTAGCCAGGATAAGGAGCTACACTTAAATGTGTTAGTTTTGCGACATCGCAAAAACTATGATTTGAAAAGTGTTTTTGTTACTTATTTTCTCTATATGGCACTGTATGGATGGAGGGAGTAAGCGTACCATTTGAAACAATGTTTACTGACTTTAAGCCTTCTTTAATTCCAGAAAAGTGAGTATATGGGCTCTTTGATATCTTGAGATGCAATATGTAGCATCAAAATTGCAGTACTGATATTTTGTCCATATCGTGCAGCTCTAATCATATCTCAGAAAGTCTCTGTTCAAGTTTTGTAAGATATAAAGGATATTTAATGTTGCAAGTTTTTGTGATAGTCACTGAAATACAAAAAGGCAGACACACATTCTCATTCTCAGCTTTATCTCTGCCATGACACTACATAGAATCAAAAGTGGGAGGTAATTACTTGTTAACTTGTGTAAAGTTTGTTGGATTGGTACCTAATTTTTAACAGTTTACATTTTGCTCAGTAGTACAATGAAAGAAAACAAGTATTCAGACATCTCTAGCGCATTCGTACAATTCAAAATTCAATTTTTTCATGTGCATCTTTAAACATTGTACTTATAAATATGAACAAAAAGTATGTATTCATATGCATATACAAAGAAAAATGAAAATGAAAAAGTATTAAGACACCATGGTGCATGGTGCACATGGTGTCTTTATAAAAGATGTTGCCATCGGTTGGTAAGTCATAATTGCACACTCGCACTTTGTATTGTCCCTGTCCTGTTTTAACAACTTAGTTAGATATTTATGTGTATATCTCTTGCCCTATATTTTTGTATTTTCGTATTTTTTTTATTTTTTATTTTTGATATTCTGTAAAATGCACCATGGAGGGCCTGTTTGGAATGGCATTTCAATACACTGTATACTGAGTATATTGTTGTACTGACAACAAACAAATCTTGAATCTTGAATAATTATGATGGAGGTTCCTAAAAGTCTCAGTGACTTTTTAACAATACCTGATGAGCAAAAAAGCCCTAACAAAGACAAACATCCTTGTCAGTACAACTGGTTTTAAGGCTACTTTTCCACAAACAATACCGGGGCCTTACACACTATCAAAGAAAGCATGAATGGAGCAATGCACTGGGACATGTCAGAGGAAAACCTAATCTCATCGGACAAGAAACTGAATCTGGGGCAGAAGATGAACATCTCACCTAGACAAAGACCCAAAAGATAGACCCAAGCTCAAATACATTCCGTAAAAAGAAAAACACTGAACTCTGCTGGGTCCATGGAATGCCGAAGTATTATGTCTGTCACGCGCACCAGACCGTGACGTGCACGGGATTCCGGAAATGACGCACGTCACAGGGTATTTAAACTGCATGG
>JBBPCZ010142155.1:0-20192 GCA_037974445.1 Brycinus macrolepidotus | reverse complement strand
ATGGTGCACATCTTCAACCTGAGCCTGAAGCTGGGGAGAGTACCACAGCTTTGGAAAACCTCTTGTGTGGTACCAGTATCGAAGACCCCACATCCAAAGGATTTCAACAGCTACAGGCTGGTGGCTCTGACATCCCACCTGATGAAGACCCTGGAGTGGTTGGTCCTTGCGCAGCTTTGGCCCCTGGTGAGCTTATCACTGGACCCACTTCAGTTTGCCTACCAGCCTGGCATTGGGGTAGATGACGCTGTCATTCACCTCCTACATCGTTCTCCCTCTCACCTGGAAACCGCTGGGAGCACTGTGAGAATCATGTTCTTTGATTTCTTCAATGCCTTCAATACCATCCTACCCACAATCCTGAGGGACAAGCTGGAGTACACAGGAGTGGACCATCACCTTGCCACATGGATCCTGGACTACCCCACTAACCGACCACAGTATGTGAGAACTCAGGGCTGTGTGTCGGACAAAGTCGTCTGCAGTACTGGGGCCCCGAACGGAACGGTTTTGGCTCCGTTTCTCTTCACCATCTACACTGCAGACTTCTCCTACAAAAGGGCTGATGGATGTTAAGTTAACAAATCATAATGAGTATTTTCTCTCTACTTTCAATTCTGTTCTCCACTCAAAACGTTTTATATGCAACACATTGAGAAGGCCACTGGTTTCTTTATTTTTAAGCTGCAACACATCCACCAGCAAGCCTTCCTCATTATCCGCCTGTGTCCATGATGTAATTTGGATGATGTGGCCCTAAGACACTTATTTCCAAGAAGCTCTCCAATAGATTTGATATTAATAGTGATATCATTTAGCCTACTGTGATGTGTAGAGACGTAGACTAGGAGGTAGATGTAATCATTTTTTCTGTATTAACAGACAAAACAGGAAACAGGACACAGGGCTGAACTGAGATACACAGGGCAAAAACACAGGCAAAAATGCAGTAGCTGAACGAGAAAAGACAACGCAAAAACAGAGCAAACACGAGGCAAAAAACACTGGGGCATACCACCGAACAAATAAACAAATACCAAGCAATAAAACAAACCCAAGAACACTGGAGAAAAATCAAACCAAGTAACAGCAGGACAAGGGGGCTGGGCTTAGGCGGGGCCAAGACCAAAACAACAACAGACTCGCATGGATGCACAAACACCTGGCTACGGTAAACAAAGGCACATAGAGAATGTAAACAACAACATAGACAAGAAAATGGGAAAAAGACAAAAGAAACATACAAGAAACAAGAAAAACACAAGGAGAATGTTACACCTACGCAAACCTCACAGAACCTTGGAGTCATTTTTAATCCTACACTCTACTTTCATAGTCATATAAATTCTCTGGTTAAAGCAGCTTTCTTCCACCTCAGAAATATAGCTCACCTTTGTATCTCTCTTTCACTGGATGATGCCAAAGTGCTGATCCATGCCTTCATTACTTCACGCTTAGACTACTGTAATGCCCTTCTGTTCGGCCTCCCAGCTAGATCCAGACTCCTCACTTACAATTAACAAACCTGTCATATCACTCCTGTCTTCTATCATTTTCGCTACCAGTATCCAGCAGCATTCGGTATAAAATTCTTCTGTATACTTTTAAGGCCCTTCATGGCCTTTCTCCCTCTTATAAATACAAGACCTGCTACATCTCTACACCACTTCTTGCATGTTAAGGTCACCAGATTCTGGTTTACTCACCGTACCCAAATACTGTCTATCCCATATGGGAGGTGTTGCTGCACCCAAATGATGGAATTCATGGCCCAGAAACCTTGGAGATGTCATGCCGGGGTCTACCTGGGTGAACCAGAAGCAGGAGGCGCTTTGGCAGATGTCCATAGTTGGTGTTTTATTGAAACAAAACAAAGCAAAAGGCACGAGGGCTAACATTCAAAACAAGCAACTTCCACAGTGCACCCAGAATAAAGATCAGTGAACCCACACACGTAAACTAAACACAGCACTTTAAATATATAACCGAACAAACTCAGGAACAAATCATCGTCACCAGTCACTTAACATAAATGTAAGACAGGTGACCAAGAGCGTGAAGCTCAACATAAACCCTTCTCTTCACAATACGAGTCCCTAATACAAAGTCCCAAACAAAGAGCGGCCTTTAGCGGCCGCTGCCCACAGACCTGACAGTACCCCCCCCTTAAGGTGCACCATTGGGGTGCCAAAGCCTCAACGATGGGCAGAGGCGATGCAGGCGGTGGCAAAAAAATAGCCCCGTGAGCCCCACACAGCCTCCCACGAATGGGCTTCGCCCTTGGCCTTGGCCTTCCTACGGCCTGGGCGGCTCATGTGGGTCTCACGTGTCCTGGTGGGGCCTTCCTCGGCCAACCCCTCTGTGTCCTCCGGGGTAGCGCTCCCTTCGGGGAGCTCCTCCGCTCTGCCTCCGGGTACATAGCTCCCATGAGGGAGCTCCTCGGATGCCCACCTATCGTCACCACCCCCCCCCCCCAAAAAAAAATTCAGGGGATTCCACACCCCCTTTGGGGCACAATCCCAGCGTGAATGGTGGGTCCAGGCCCCCTCCAGAGCTGTGTCTGAGAAGGCGGAGGCCGATACGGCATTTGACGGGCAGGGGCCGTGCCCCTCGCAGCTTCTCAAACTTGAGCGGGGGCTACCTTCGCAGCTTCTCGAATTTGAGTGGAGGCTGCCTTCGCAGCTTCTCGAACTTGAGCGGGGGCTGCCTCTGCAGCTTCTCGAACTTGGACCGTGCCTCTCGCAGCTACTTGAGTTTGGACCGCACCTCCCACGGCTACTTGAACTTGGACCGTGCCTCTTGCGGCTACTGGAGCTTGGACCGTGCCTCTCGCAGCTACTGGAGCTTGGACCATGCCTCTCGCAGCTACTGGAGCTTGGACTGCGTCTCTCGTGGCTTCTCCGGCTTGGACCGCGCCTCCCGCGGCTACTGGAGCTTGGACCGCGCTTCTCTGGCTTGGACCGCATCCTTCGCAGTTTCTTTGACGCCCCCTTGGGCTGGGACCGCATCTTTTGTGGTTTCTTTGACGCCCCCTTGGGCTGGGACCGCGTCCTTTGCGGTTTCTTTGACGCCCCTTTGGGCTGGGGCCGCGTCCTTTGCGGTTTCTTTGACGCCCCCTTGGGCTGGGACCATGTCCTTTGCGTTTTTTTTAACGCCCCCTTGGGCATGGACCGCATCCTTCGCGGTTTCTTTAACGCACCCTTGGGCTGGGACTGTGTTCTTCGCGGTTTCTTTGATGCCCCCTTGAGCTGGGACCGCGTCTTTCGCGGCTTCTCGAGCTTCTCCTTTGGTGGGGGCCGCATCCTTCGCGGTTTCTTTGATGCCCCGTGGGCGGCTGGAGCTGCCAAGGGGCCGGCATGGATGGCTGGAGCTGCCGAAGGGCCGGCGTGGGCTGCTTGAGCTGCCAGCGGGAGGGCCGGAAGAGCGCTAGGGACTCTATCCCCCGTGGCCAGCTCCCTAGCCGGTGTACTCCAGGCGGGCTTCCTAGGGACTCTATCCCCCGAAGCAAAAAGGCACGAGGGCCAACATAGAAAAGAAGCAACTTCCACAGTGCACCCAGAATAAAGATCAGTGAACCCACACACACAAACTAAACACAGCACTTTAAATACGTAACCGAACAAACTCAGGAACAAATCATCGTCACCAATCACTTAACATAAACGTAAGACAGGTGACCAAGAGCGTAAAGCTCGACATAAACCCTAATACAAAGTCCCAAACAAAGAGCGGCCTCTAGCGGCCGCTGCCCACAGACCTGAGAGGAGATACTTCTTCTTGTTCAGAATTCAAGAGTCACACTTTTTCTCTTTGTGTTATGACTTTGTGTCTGTCTTGTCCTGTTGTTATGTAGTATGTGCTGTGAGTTTATTGTTTGTATGATTATTTTGTTGTTACAGAATCAGAATCAGAAAACCTTATTGATCTCGGATTGCTTATATTATGACTGCACAGTCACACAGAGACACAAAGACAAGGACAATATAAACAAAGTTTGCTTTATACACAAAATGCTGGGTAAGAGAGGTGGACATAAATATTATAGATATAAAAATTACTGCTAAGTAATTTACTAGTTTGGAGTTGTTCTCTATACAGAGTTCGTTACTGCACGTAGTAGAGATAAGTAGTAGTTTGTAATATTGACATAAGTAGTGATATTGCACATGATAAGACTAGCGCACATAAGAAGATATTGCACATAATGATTATGCACCTCTGTAATAGTAATATTACTCTCATTATCATTCTTCTTCTTATTATTATTATTATTATTATTATATTCATGTGTGTTTTTCAGATAATAATGCATATTCAAAAGGGAGCTTTAGCACACATTTGTACTTTTGTTTCATCTTTATTTTTGGGCTGTCCTTCTAACACAAACTTTTATTGAGTTGTTCTCTTTTTCCTCCATGCACAGAGGCACACTTAAATCAATTCCAGCGCCACAAACTACCACCTTGCATCCCCCTCCTCCTTATTGCTGAGAAATCAATTTGCAAATACAAAATGTTGCTTGTTCTCTGTCAGCACAAGAGTGTTATAACCCCCGTGTCTAGTCTATCAAACCCTCATCCATTGGATACATGGGAGACAGGATCGGTTCAGTTTGGAAAACTCAGGCGTGAAATTCAGAATGACAAACCATGCTAGGCTCTGGCTTGCCTCATTGCCCATATACAGTCAATGCGGAGAATGAACTGTTGACCTCAGCTGTAAGAGATATTGTATTGTTCAGTCTATAATCCACTCACAGTGTGAGGGCCTGTTTGTCATTCAGGGCGAAATAAAGACTGTTTAAAGAAGTCTTGCTTTCCTTCTGATGGATTACATCTCTCTCTCTCTCTCTGCCCCTCTTCTCCTACACCTCTTCATTCGTCCCCTCTTTTCCTCTAGACTCAGTGACAAATTGGCAGGCTGCAACAAATGTATTATGACAGGGAGATTACTTGGGGCTTTCTTTTCCGACTGATTGTCAGGGATTTGTCAAGTCTCTTCCACCACCATGCTTAATAATGTCATACATATCTTCAGCCATCGATCAATGCTTTAATTCCCTTATAGTTAACTAAGAGATATTTTTGGATATCTGAGTTGGATTTGTAATCCATACGCATCAACCTACAAAAAGTATTAAGTCCACTGAATGGAATCACTTGTCTGGAGTATGTAGAAAATCCGCCAGCAGTTAACCCTTAAAACGTGAGCGACACGGATCCGTGCCAGAAATACAACAAATGGTAAATTGTCATCATACAGGAAAACAACTCCTTATATGGAAGATCCCCTGGTTTGTGTTTATGCTCAAGGTGTCAGACACATATGCCCATAAAGAGCAAAAATGCCCAAATTTTTTATTTTACATTTTAGAAACAAACAGAAAATAAACACAAGATCTTTGAACCTGGGAGTAATTTCAGGATAGTTTCACAAGTGGTTGGGGAAAACCCACAGAGGAAGGTGGGGCATGTCATGTGCCTTGTCAATTAAGTTCCACTGCATTGAAAGCAAGAAAGGATAAAAGAGTAGTGCTGTTGGTCTGAATGTGGAGTATTTCACTGTATACATAGAGGACTTGAATTTTAAATGCAATTTTCATGCACAAAATGTACCAACCCATAAGCTACCCTGCCACTCAGCAAGAAAATAGTCATTAATCTTGTTACTAAAATTGCTTGTGCTGTCATTTTGACATGTGCTAAATGCCTTAGCAGAGTGCAACTATGAAAAAAATAGTGCTGCTTCACAGGGGAGTTTAACCCTTTGATTTATAAGAAGTGAAAATGTGTGAAGTGAGCTTTGAATTGCTGAGTCTTTTACTGGAAGGGAAAACTCTGGAAGGTTTGGATGTAGTAGCAAGACATCCCATTAAAACTGAATTGTCCCCATATTTTCCTGGTTTATGAATATTTATTTCTGTCATGTCAGGGTGTAGAGGGAGGACGGCTTACAAGAGAATTCTTGCAAAATAACTTCTTTAATGAATTCAAACACAAGGGAAACACGTAGAGCTCTAAGCAGACCAGATTACCCAAACAAAAGGCTAATGCCTTGCACCTAGCATAGCCATTAGCAGTTAGCCTAGCTTAGCATATAGCTTAGCACAGACCCTTAATCTAGAACATAACACTTAGCATAGTCGTTAGCTTAGCACTTTAGCTTAGCCATTAGCTTAGCATTTAGCTTAGCACATACCCTTAACCAAGAACATAACCCTTAGCTTAGTAGTTAGCTTAGCTGTTAGTTTAGCCATTTACATAATAGCTTAGCTCTAACATAGCCCTAACAAAGGATCTCAAACATAACATTCATACAACAAAGCTCTGCACCGAAGGGGAGTAGAGAGCACACTTTGTCCTTGAAGGAGTCTGCAGCGTGAACAGGGACTCACTCTGGTAGCCAACACTGTGACAGTCCAGCCCAAGCACGTGAAGCACTTTTCAGTCCAGCCCGAGCGTGGCTCGAGAGAGAAAGATCCTCTACGGCCACTCGAGAAACAGTCCTTAGTAGAAAAGCACTCCAGAAGTATCCGTGGGCTTCAGCTTGACTGCAACAGACACATAGACAGAGCATACAAACCCCACACATGCGTAGCAAGACTCTCAGATATTGGATTTTGGTGACCACACACCGTTGTACTCTCACAGCAGTCCTTAGAACCTTAGTCACAACATAAAACACCTGGACATGTCATCAGGTGCCTAGCAACCCAGCACATGTGATCATTACAACCACCTGGGTTGCAGAGTCCTGATGACATGCAAAACACAAGAAGACTAGAACATAACCAAAGCTATTGGCGGCCTCTAGTGGCCAAAACCTAGACCTCACAGTAGCTCCTGTTTTAAATGTTCAGTTTATGTACATGCCAAAGGAAATTATATTGAGTAGGGGGGTATAGAGGCAAATGGTTCATTTGAAAATAACAAACAATTAATTGGAGAAGAATGTCTTTATAACGGTTGAATTTTATAAATATTTCTTTTTTTTCTACTTTATTAGATACTTTAAAGTAAAGTGTCCCCTTATAGTCACACATGAACACGCCACAGCACAGCACACAGTGTGAACAATGTGAAATTCTTTCTCTGCATTTGACCCTTTCACCAAGCGAAGCAGTGAGCTGCCACCAATGGATCGCCCAGGGAGCAGTGAGTGGGGTCGGTACCTTGCTCAAGTCCTGTGATTCGAACCCACAGACTTTTGATCGCAGGGGCAACCCCCTAACCACTAGACCACCAACTGCCCCAAATCAGGGGTGAGTGCAAATGCAGTCCCCTACTACCAGAAAATATGCAGTTGTGATTCCCACATTTGCGAATAACGGAGAAAGAGGAGGCATCATACTTCATCTTTCTGGAAGCTGACAAATGCTGATGTGCACTGCCTGTTTCTTGCTGCATTTTTCTTTGTTTTGTGCAATAATGGCATCACAACTGTGTAAAAGAATTCTGAAAGTAGGATGTTCCTGGCTAGCTATTTGCCATTGTATTATATCACAATAAACAGAATCTGTAAAATCGCTAGACTTTAGGAACTATCGCCCCTAGTCTCTCATTCATGTCACTCCTACTGTCACTGTAGGCCTGACTTCACAGTCACATGATTGGTCAATACAGGAAAATGCTGATGCCTTAGGTGTCTTGACCGCTTCAAAGTTTTCAGCTTAACATGCTTGGAGCATGTTAAGAAACAGTGACCTAGGGAATATACTATACAAAACAAATATGTTTCTACTGGACAGACACCATTTGTGACACCAGGTGCCCAATGGTAATGATATTAAACACAAATCACTCTGACACACACACCTGAGCTACAAAAAAGCAACAAAAACACTATCCACACATCAGAATCAGAATCAGAATAGCATTTATTGGCCAAGTATGTGAGCGAACACATACAAGGAATTTGATTCCGGTCGATGGTGTCTCTCAAGCACAACGGTATAAAACAACAACAGTATGTAACAATGAACAATATACTGAGCAATAGTAGGTGCATCACAGGCATTATAGGCACATTAGCCTTTAGATACAGTGGAGGTGGCTGAACTTCATGTTGTTACAGAGGTATTCATACTTTATGCTTGTTTGCTGCCAAAACTTTTTATTCACAAATTAGAGATGCATGTTTTTTGTGCCATTTTGTTAGTTTGTGAGAACTGTCACAGCTAATACCTCAGCATTACGTGGCTAAAGGTCACTGTCAAACATATTACTTTTGGAATGAAGTACTGGATACAATGATATTTATTCAGTTATTGTATGCCAATGGGCATGCTGTAGGCCCCCTAGCACTCCTGCTTCCTGCTGAACAATTGAAAAAGTTTTTAAATATACCATTCAATCTGCAGTCCTTGTGGTGCATATATGTGAAATAAACTGCAAAAAATTTTGTATTCATTACTTTTTATCACAAAAAACAATGCATTTACATTTATCCACCTATTCAGACTGTATCTGAATCATATCTATAAGTTGTGCTTACACTCAGCTTCCATGGCCTCATCTGAGAATGAAGCCATGGCTGACTGAGGATCTGAAACATAATTCACTTTTACAAAGCAAGAGTAGATTATAAAAGACATCTAAATATTTCCTGCTTATAGTTTTCACTGTCCAAAATGGAAAGTTAAAGAAATGGAAGGAGGGCTATGAAGACAGGATCTGGAGACAGGATCTGGGTTCATGAAAGAAAATTGAATTATTTGGTTACAGTCATCAAAAGTAGCTTTTGAGAAATAGAAAACGTATTCCAATAAAAGAACACCAAATGAGGTTGAGGCTGGATCTATTTAGCTGCTGTTGTGGAGCAGCCAACGGCACTGCAAATGTAACAGGGATAGAGGGAAGAAAGAAATCTACTAGATCTCAACAAATCCTAAAAGCTAATAACCCGCAGTCAGTGTAGAAAGTAAAGCAGAAAATATTACAAGAAGATGATTGGCCAATACAGACATTGAAATCAACCATGAACTACTTCAATAAAGAGAATATTGAAATTGAAATAGTCAGTACTGACTGCAAGAATGTCTTAAGCACATGCCACATTTTATGTTTTATTTTTTCTTTTTTATTCAGAAAATAAATATGAATAATGCATTAATATTTACATAAATATGCTATGTCATTGTACTCCATGAAGTGGTGGTTTTAACTAGTGAATTTGACCAGAGGTGCACAGACTTTTGCATATAATTGTATATGTTAAACTGTTGTCTCTTGTGTTAGCAAGTGAGAGGATGAAAGAGTGTGAGGGTGAGTGACAGACAGACAGACAGACAGATAGGTCATCTTGGCACCTTAAAGATTGGAGGAGGAAATGAACCACATTATCCCTAACACTCCAACTGTAATGGAAGGTTTGACATGAATATCGCACCTTATGCTGAAGATAAGTATCTGCTGATGTACAGTCTTGAGTGGCTGTGTTAAAAGTTTGATGAAATGTGCTGTGTGGAACCGCTTAGAGAATCTGTGAATCTGTGAATCTTAGCTAAAAAAAATATACATGCACTTTGTGGTGTGCAACTCTTTGCGGATGTAAGTTGCAGTGCTATGCTCTGCAGTAGCGAGCACATCCTCTGAGCTTTTCTCTTAATTAGAAAAAAAAACTGCAAATATTGTGTCGACAGAAATACCCTTCTGAGGACATCAGATTATCTCTAAACAAACAGAGGACTCTCGGGGGCTGTGGTCTTTCTCTGTGCACGCTCCAATAGGTATGTGCGTGTGTCTTGACTCTTGACCCCTTTGTAATTCACTGCCCAAATCTCATACATCAGAATGAGTCAAATTGCTTGCTTTATGCCACCAACTTTTTTGGCCTTCAGTTTTCAGACAGCTGCCTCTGCACAGATGCTATAGTGTGTTGTTTTGGTCTTGCTCTCTGAAAAGCTGCAAAGCTCATTTGCAGTTTTCACAGCGTCACTCTCAGCTTTTTCACATGCACCTTAAAACATATATTAACTTTAAAGTGGATTTTGTAATTGCTCTCTGATCTCTTGTGGCCTTCAGCGTGTTACCTATGTGATAATTTGTGAGTAAATCAGTACATTCATAGGACAGTTACTTTATTAAAATGGATTACTCAATATAAATATAAATTGATTAAACTTTACACAGTTTCGTATTTGCTTTGCATTTTGAATGATAAACAGGATGTCCAAAGGTAAAGACATGTTTAGCAGTCTAAAGATTCTCCATAAGGCAGAGCTATTGGTGCTTAATTTAATTTTCTTCATTTGAATTACTCTCCATCACTTTCATGACCAACACTGGAAGAGAGGAAACCCACATCAGCAGGATTTCACAAATTAATGTATTTTTTATAGTTAAAATGACTATAAAAATGTATATGAAGTACAAGGTTTAAGCTGAAGAGCTCATCAGACAGCTAACAGGCAACTTTAGACAGACCTTACAGGCTTTCACATACAAAGTAAGGAAGAAGCCACTTGAATCTCTGTCACAAGGGTCAAATGCTTCAAATGCCCACATTTATGCAGACCTTGCCTAAACCATGTGTGAGAAGTGGACCCCACCAAACTTCTTTAAATATTATTTCTCTAAATTTATTTTATGTGTTGGTTTTCTCCGCTGTAAGAGCATTGATTATAAAAGCTTGTGATCTGCTCTTCTCAACAGATCCGCCAGTGGTGGAGCCGGTTTATTCAGAGATTCGCCAGGGCCTGGGCCGGGCCTTCAGTCTAGGCTGCAGAGTGCTGCGTGCTCACCCATCTCGTGTGCTGAAGTACGAGTGGAAGTTGGGCACAAGGCTCCTGACTGTGGGGCAGTTTGACACTCGTGATGAGACCGAGTACCACGTGAGAGCGCTCAACCGTGAGGGCTACGGCGCGTATACTTGTGACATCACCAACGAGGCCGGCGCTGGCCGTTGCACATTCCTAGTCACAGGTAAGAGGGTTTACTTACATCTCCTATGCCTATTCGGTTTGAATTTGTTGTATTAAAATGAGACACAATCCCAAACTCTGTAGCAAATTCAGAATGAAAACAAAAAAACTTTGAGACATTGTATATAAAACTGAAAATTGTTTCACATTACAATTTTTGTTTTTACTGCCTGACAATTACCCATTTTCTCTTTGAGCTCGCATTTGTTGAAAAGTATCCAGAAATTCTTAAAATGGATAATGTGTTTTTTTATGCAAAATATTTTCTTGAGTCAGTCAGTCATTGAGCTATTTACAAATGTTTTTTAATCTTATTTTTGTTCCAGTGCTTAAAACAGAAAGTAATAATAACTTAAGTATACAGTAAATATACATGTTTTTTTACCTATAGTCTTTTTACCATAGTTACCTGTTCCAAAAACTTCCCTAGCAGTGCCCTAATTTAATTATATGTGACGTGTTCCTCGATGGTACACTAAGAACTTACTGGCATGTGGACAACTCTGGCACAGATAAATCTCATCTGCCATGTCATCCCGAGTAGTTGTTTGAAATCAGGGAATGATTTGTCTTTGATTTTATGCCACATCATAAGTGGTCTGAAACCACATCCTGGTACTGTACCAAGGCCCTTATTTTTTAAAAACGAATGCCTCTGCTTCCTACTTTATCTCTCTTTCTCTCACTCTCACAGTCTCTCTCTCTCCTTATACCCTACCCTCATTGTTGAATATTCATGGCTGAAATCCCAGCTGGTTGATGAGGTATCCTGGTCCAGAGAAGGATGTGGGAAGAGATGAGCTACCTGGCTTCTGATGCATAGGTTATTCTCAGAGATGTTTCACCCTTAATCATTTAATTTGCATTGACAATTTCCTGCTCTGCTCAGCAGGCATAAAAGAGGATTATATCACTCGTACCCCCTCTCCTTGATTCCTTGTGTATCTCTCTCTCTCTCTCTCTCTCTCTCTCTCTCTTTCTCTCTTTAGCTCTTCCTCATATTTCATGTGCTTTAGTAAAACATGAAGGCAATTATTTTGCACAACCCATGCATTGATGACGAGCTTCTGCTGCACTATGGAAACTTGTTATTACCTCCTAAACCTTGCACAAACAACCATCAAGGTCTGTGTTTTACACACCTAAGGGTGAGGACAAGAACACGAGAGCAAGAAAATCCCATTCTGAGCCTTTTTGAATTGGAGCAAATAGAGTTCATGTCCTACCAAAGGAATTTGCCAGTTTGACGCACAAGAAAGTTGTGTCACAGGTATGTTATTTAGGAGACTGAGAAATATAAAGATTATTTTTACAGTTTTTAAAAAATAATGAACAGCAGTAAGCATAGTACTTAAATGAACAATGATGGATTATGCATAGACTCCATATCCACCTTTCAGAAGAGCAAATTTCAAAAAGAGTTTTAAACTCACTAAGACTTAAAAATTTTGTTTTTTAAATATAATGTTATTACTTGAGAAATCAAACCAAAATAACAAAAACAATCCCACAGAATAGCTGCCGGACAGTACAGGACAATTTGGCATATGTCACAAACAGATGGTGTAAGATAAATTCAGAAAAATAAAAATTACAGTACTATATATGAGCAATATGATAACATCAAATGCAAAGAGTCATGGTCTTTACAAGCCTAGACTTATTGAGGTAGGGTTCCATTGATAATTGAGCTCCCCCAAAAGTAGCAGGTTCTTAATATCAGTTGGCATTTCACTACCATTTTGACACAGTCTTTGATCCATTGAAACAAGATGCATCACCTGGCCAATAGAAGAAGTTCCATTATGAGAGTTTGTTGTTCCTTATTAAGTCCAAGGCTCTCCATAGACAAATCTAGCAAGAATAATCCAGGTTGCTTGTCAGATTAGAGTGAGTTTCTTCGTCACCTTCTTCCAAATGTGGTGCCCGGTCTTGGGATAGGCCAACACCCACAGGCCAGGAGGCCTAAACCCACACCCAGGAATGCACACAGACACCAGCATGGGTGCATAATGGAGCTTCAGTTATGCAAGGGTGGAGCGAGCGTGGTGGGGCTGTCCATAATGGAAGCCGGGGGCATGGACCGCTTGAGCAAAGGGGACCAGTCCTCCCAAAGGAGCTGTTCTGGATACACGCAACAGCAGCAAGAATCCGGACCCTGCTAGGCTCAGCTCTCGGGAAAGCACCATCCCAACTCCAGGGCATGTCCAATCTCCTGCCTCCCTGGAGCGGGAGATGGGTGGAGCCATGATTGGTCCGTGTCCCCCAAGGTTGCACCCTCCGTGATGAATACGATAAGTTCAAGGGGTCCATCACGGGCAGGCTGCTGCTTGCCAGTGCCACTTTGTATTTTAACCTCTGATCTGTTTTTTCTCTTTGACAGGGTTTGTTAAGGTGTGCAACTTAGCTAGCAGTAACTTAGTCAAAAGCAGATGTTGATTTTAAGTATAGCTTTACAGGTATGAAGAACAGATGTGGATTACTTAAGCACTGATGTACGTCGCTCTGGATAAGACCGTCTGCTAAATGCCGTAAACGTAAACTGCCCTGTGTTTTCTCTTTGGCATTCTTTACCTCTAGATGTGGCTATGCCCCCAGCCAGAAAAACCACCACCAGCAGGGAGCGCTACTCGCGATCTCCACCAGTTGTGGTGTGCGGCCTGGGTAACGGCCAACGCCCACAGGCCTGGAAGCCTAAACCCACACTCAGGAATGCACACAGACACCAGCTAAAACTGAGCTTTAATTCAAACCAAAGACATTGGTTTTAATTCTCCCATCCCTGGCCACGGTCGCAGCTACTGGAGAGCCTGTGTTCAGTGTGTGTCAGCTCTGTCCTGCGGGCCTATGAGGGTGCTCCGCCTCCTCGCCTCACACAATATTGTTTAAAGTAATTTACTCCATTGCTAGGCGAGCCTCTATGCCATTAAAAGATTTAGGGCTGCCATGGTTAATCAATTTAACACTTTTTTTTTTACTTTACTTTCTTGATGAATTACCAGCAATTAGCTGTCAATTTGCATGATGATGATGATCATGATGCACATTATAAAGTGCCCATACAAAGGAAAACTGATTTCTCCTCCCTTTTCTGAAATAAAAGGCTGATGTAGAATATAAACACTGTTAAAGGTTCAAAACATATTTGCTGTTTTCATACAGAACCTAAAATACAAAAATTACACAGTGTAGTGTGGACGATATGTAAACCTTCCAGACTGGCTAGTATTGCACCATAAGTATGATTCTTGCAGAGGTGGCAGTTTACAGGATTAGACCAAGTGCACGGGAAGACAGAAATCATAAATAGATAGTATAGCAGTGTAAATTTTGTGTGAATGGCATGTAAATCCAAGACAATACAATAAACAGACATACAGCAGTGTAACTGTAAAGTGGGAAAGGGATGTAAACCTTCCAAAATGAATAATAACATTGCACCATACATATATTATTGCACAGGAGCACTGAACCACATTGAATCAGTGTAAATTGTAGTTTATCAAATCGAGTAACAGGACATAAGTGTGCCTATAGTGGCAGTAAACAGAGGTAAAGTGCAGGCGCTATTGAAAGTCCAGAGTGTATTATGAGAGGTATTTAAGGTATTAGGTGGGCTAGTTCACTAGCGTGTACTTGGTTAGACAGAGACTAGACGTTTATCTGCATTCAGAGCTCTGATGGCCTGCAGTATGACACTGTTGCACAGTCTTTCCTAACCAGCGCAAAGCTTTAATACCATTTGCCAGACAGTAGAAGAGAGAAGAGTTCATATAATGGGTGGAAACAAAACTTCACAATGCCCCTTGCTCTGTTATAGCAGCGAGTTTGGTAAATGGCTTTCAGGGAAGGTGGCGGCGCACCGATAACCTTCTCAGCTGCTCTCACTATCCACTACACCAGGCAGCCAGTCTTGTTTCCACCTCTGGTATGCAGAGATGTCATTGTTCCTGATGGGACCCACCCCCGTCATGTCATTGCAAATCTGATGATGTGGTTTGAGAAGTCGTGTGTCAGAAGTGTGAAGAGCTAAGGACGCAGTTGTGCTCCTGTACTCAGTGTGATCATGCTGGAGGTGTAGGTGCTAATGTGGATTGACTGAGACCTTCCATTAAGAAAGTCCAAAATGGAATGATAGTGTTGGAATGCTAAGCTGAAGTAAATTAACAGCATCCTTACATGAGAGTTTCTGTTGTCCAGATGGGTCAGTGACCAGTGTAGAGCAGTGGATATGGCATCATCCGTAAAATGGTCGGGGTGGTAAGTAAACTGAAGAGGGTCCAGTGAGCTGAGAAGGGCACTTTTGATGTGGCTCTTGACTGGACTACCGAAGCACTTCATGATGACTGGTGTGTGTGCTACATAACAGCACTCATTCAGGCAGGTCACTGATGATTTCTTTGGAAGCAGGAGGATTGTGGTGGTCTTGAAACATGCTGGGACAACAGCTTGACTCAGACAAATGTTAAACATATCAGTGAGGACGGTGGCCAGCTGATCTGAACACTCCTCAAGCACCTGTCCAGGTGTGTTATCAGGACCACAAACTTTCCGTGGGTTACTTCTGAGTCTGTCTCACTGCCTCAGACAAATTACCTGCTCATCTGGGAGAGGGGTGGATTTCCTTGTGGGCTCGCTGTTGAGTGTGTCGACCCTAGCGTTGAAAGCATTCAATGTGTCGGGAAGAGAGGCATCACTGTCACAGAGAGAAGGTGACAGTTTGTAGTCTGTGATGGCTTGAAAGCACCTCTACCTACCAGTGTCTCTGGTGTTCTGAAAGTGCCCTTGGATTGTTTAGGCATATGCACGCTTTGCCTTCTTGATTGCCCTTGACAGGTTAGCTCATGCAGTTCCGAGGACAGCCTTGTCTTCAGACCTGAAGGCAGCATCTTGGGCTTTCAGTTCCCTCTGGATCTCTGCAGACATCCAGGCTTTCTTGTTGGCTTTTGTGGTAACCCTCTTGGAGACAGTAAAATGCTCAGTGCATTTGCTGATGTAGCCTGTCACAGCTGTTGTGTACTCCTCCACGTTGATGCAGCCCTCATGAGTAGCAGTCTCTCCAAACACTAACTAGTCTGTGCACTCGAAACAGTCCTGAAGTGCTGAGATGGCCCCCTTGGGCCACACTCTGATGTCTCTCTGTGAGCTTATTATCTCGACTATATAGTTGAGATGATCACCAATATGCTTTTATAAATGTGCAATTTTTCTGGTGCATTACTACTGTTTCTGTCAGTGCCTGACATTCCATTGTGTACTTGTATATATATATCCACAGTGTTCTCACATATATTTATGTATCCACTCTGTACGTATAATCATACATATACCCATTGTACATGTGTACATACATGCATATACTTATTTAAGTTTACATATACATATATATTTTCCAATACATACATCCATATTTTTATGTTTCTAGATTGTATAGTGTACATTTTACATTTTATACTTTATTGTTGGTATAGTTTTTATTCTATTCTATTGTTTTTTAATTTTCGTTGGTCTTACTGTTGTTCTGTCCACTTTCTGCCGTGACAGTGCAAATTTCCCAGTTGTGGGACTAATAAAGGTTTATCTTATCTTATCTTCCGAATTCGACAAAGCAACTACAGGAACAAACCAGAAACTACAGCTGCAACGGTTAGCTGGGAAACTGCAAAAATGTTGGACACTCAATGAACACTAAAACGCATATCTAAGAAATTACTCACATCATCGGCGAGATGGTGGAGGGTACAATTGACCATCTAAACTGCACTTTAGAGGCAATCATCAGTAAACTAGACCAAGCTGAATGCATCACAAAGGCCGAGCAAAGAGTGTAAATGCAGAGGACAAAGTTACAACTCAGCGATGACCAGGCACAAATACAAGCATTGATGGAGTTTGCGGATGATATGGAAAACCACTGCAAAGGAACGAAGACACCCAGTGCAGTTCTTTGAAAGGTGGTTTTCCAAGGCTCTTGGGCTGTAGACAGAGTAAGGTTGCATGAAAATTGACAGAGCCCATAGAGGCCTTGGACCGAAGGGAAACTGTAACCGACCGGTGATAATCAAACTCCATTAAACAATCATAGCCATAAATTCAGAATAATGTTTGTAGCCAAGGCAAAGATTCCTTTGGAATACGAGGGTCTGTGTTTCTCCGTTCAGCGTGATCGCTCTGCAACAATTAGGAAGAAACACTGTGCCAGGATGTTCCAGATGAGGTTCCTGGCAGTGCTGATCATGAGACAATGTATGCCGAAAGGCACGGATGTGGAGCATGAGTTCCAAACAGCAACCAAGACACGTTTCCTTTTCAGCTCACTGGAATGACATGGAACAATATCATGGTCTGCTGGTGGCAAGTCATGAATTACTTGTTGAGTTAGTACAGAGGGATTATTGGAAGGATTTAGCAGCTCACGCTCTGTCTGTCTTTTTGTTGTTTTTTTTCCACTGTGTGCTTAACGTGTGGTTCCCTGTTCCAGTTCATGAGAAAAACATCATGGAATGTTACTGGACTATGAGTTATGGGTTAAACTGGGAGAAGCTAATCATAGAATGGCTTTATATGCTGATTACATTTTTTATTTGTGACAAATCCTGCATACTCCATCCCAGCAGTTCCCTCCACTATCAATGATTTTGCCTATATATTGGGATATAAAATTAATTTTGACAAATCTGAAGCCCTCCCCTTAGGTGATCTTAAAAAAAAAAGTAAACGGTGCAAGAAAAGAATAAAATAGCACTTTAGCATAGGTAGTTAGTGGGCAGGAGGTAGATAATCAGTTGGGGTAATAAACAGGTTAAAACACAGCAAAAAGCAGTTAAAAGCAGTCTAAAGTGTCAGTAAAGTGCAATTGAGGTATGTAGTAACCAGTTTAAAGTGTCAGCGCAGAAAAGCATTTATCCATATTCAGGCCTCTGGTGCAAGGTGGAGCAATGAATGTTTCAGAAGTATTTCTGCTTGTGGGAAGAAGCTATTGAGGTGTCTGGCAGTGGTGGTTCTGATGCTTCTGAACTTTTTCCCAGACAACCATTGGGAACAGTCCATGTAAGGGGTTATAGGGGTCTACAACAATGTAGCGTTTCTTATACAGTTCTGTGAGTGATTTTGTCAACGCTCAGGGACAGGCTGTTGTCTCTAAACCAGTCCACCAGGTGAGTGACCTCCTCTCTGTATGTGGAGTCACTGTTGTTGATTATGAGTCCCACCACTGTTAAGTTTGACATCTGCAAACTTAATGATGCGGTTAGTGCTACACTGTACCCAGTCTTGTACCCAGACTTAAAGGCAGAATTCTCTAGAGTGCACACTTCTACAGTAAACCAGGGTTTGTGCACTTGCTAATATAGCCAGCTAATAGGTGTACTCCTGCAGGTCCGTCATACTGTTGAAGTTGACAGCTTCCTCTAACATGTCCCAGTTCGTGCATTCAAAACAATCCTTGATCCAAGTTCTCATTTCTTTCAGGACTGGTCTGATTAATTTCTTAATGGGTTTGAAGGCTGAGAAGAATGGAGATGTGGTCCGATTGTTCCAGGTGGGGGTGGGATGCAGCCTTGTATGCACAGGGAATGTTTGTGTAAACAAGTCTGAGCATGTTTTCCTAATGCGTGGGAAAGTCTATGTGTTGACATTTGGGGACAGTGGTCTGCAGCTCACTTATTTTCCCATAGAGTAATCACATTAGTGCAGTGGACAGTTAGCAAAATAAACAAAGAAAAAAACACCATGTTTGGTCCATGAGTAGCTGCTGTGTGCTCATTGGTTTGTGGTTAGGTAGAATAAACCTTATTAAAATGAATGTATTTCCTAGGCTCCTTTACCCCGTGCAAATGCTCCGTTGAGGCTTAATAGCACTGTTGTTGTGGAAATTGAAAGGGTCCTTTCACGATTCATATGGAATGGGATGAAGGCTAGATTAAAAATATGAACCTTTCAGCTTCCTGTCAACAAAGGAGGTCTGGCTATGCCTAATCTGTTTTATTTGGGCGTGTCAAGTACATACTGTTTAATGAATGGATACACCTATTCATGGATAATATGGCCTCCCATGTGGATGCATGGTCAAGTCAAGTTGAGAACAAGTAGAGCTTTATTGTCATCCCATCCAAATACGTTTAGCACACAGGGAGACAAAATATTGTCCTCCTGGACCATAAGTGCAACATAGAACACAACACAACAGCAGCACACTCAGACAAAAAAGGGGGGATGAATTATAATTAAACCTACAGTGGTACCCCGCATAACGAACTCAATCGGTTCCAGCGGCGCGTTCGTTGTGCGAAACACAATTTCCCATAGACTTCTAAGGGAAGAATCGAGAAAATTACTAAAAAATGAAGACACAGCACTTTTAATGAGGGGGAAAACTAGTAAAACACTCAGCAGAAGCAGGGAATGATGTTAGGTTTTTTTTGGGGGGTTCACACTTCACAGAAACAAGGAAAAAAATTGCAGTTTCACTCACGAAAAAGTTGTCCTGCAATAAGAAGACCTTCAATTTTAACCACCAGTAAACACACAGACACCAAAAACACATAAAAACTGTAAAACAAAATGACACTAATGGGGAGAAATAACCCAACATGATGCTTTTTCTTTATCTGAGACACATCTGACCGGATTCAGCCATTTTTTTAATGTAAAACTCGATTTTTCACGTGCGACGTGCGGTTCGTTGTGTGAAACGCGTTCGTTCTGCGAGTCGCGCACGTGGTCGCGCCGGCGTTCGTTCTGTGGGGCGTTTATTAAGCAGGGTACCACTGTATATATATAAAAATCTCTGAATGTATAAATATTTTACCTAAAAAATAAAATACTATGTGGCACCACAACAGGGAGACAACAATACAGTATTGTATACAGCATTGTAGTATAAATATAATATATGTATACTGTTATACAGTTTCACAGTAATTACGAAATATATGTAATTATAGCTGCAATTAAAAAAGATATAATTAAAGCCACACTACAATGTTGTATACAGTATACAGTAGAGTTATAATACAATAGACTAAAGACCACAAAGAGAGAACAAAAACAGTGCAAATGTCCTGAAGAGAGTACCTACAATGTAAACAATGTAAACAATGTAAACAGACAAGATGGCGCGGCCACGTCCAGACGCCTTCCTGACCACTCCGCACAGACTGTGCTCTTTTTTAGTTTTTTATTTATTTATTGTCATTTCATGTTCCAAAGTCAGCTGGTTTAATAGTTTATGATAGCAGAACGCTTCTCAACATTGGTAATAACTTTGCAC
>JBBPCZ010142140.1:0-20192 GCA_037974445.1 Brycinus macrolepidotus | reverse complement strand
ATCACTGCGTGTCCAGGGCTGCACGTGGTTAAAACTCAGGCGACAGGCTCGGGAGGGGGCGTGACCGAGGCGAACCATACGTGACAGATACCAAAAAATGGCAATTTTGAATGGAAATTAAATAAAGGAAAAGGTGGTCTCTGACTTTTTTTTACAGTAATGTATTTTAGTCATGAGGAAATTATGAACATATACTTTTTCCAGAGTAAGTTCCTGATGACATTTTAACGCTGTATGCACTGAATCCTGATTGTTGGAAACAGCAGTGTAATGGTTGTGTAATCTCACCCCAGACACGACACGGCCCCCCAGAAGTGGAGAGGTGAATGGACGAGAATATCACTTTATTACCAGAGAGTTGTTTGAATACTTGATGGTTAACCACAAGTACGTGCACAGTTTCTTACTTTTTATGCTTTTATTCAGTACCGTTCAAAAGCTAGACCCTAGAAGGTATTTTAAGTTGTTTTACTCATATGTAAAATCAGTTTGTTTTTTACCTATTCATGTATGATGACATTATGACTCTTCTTTTGATTAACTGTGTGTTAATACGGCCCTGCTGAAGAACATTAGTGTGTCTTTTTTATTGCTGCAGATTTATTGAATATGGGGAGCATAAGAGTCACCTGTACGGCACCTGCTTTGACTCCATCAGAGATGTTCTGGACAGCGGGAAAACCTGCGTCGTCGACATTGAACCTCATGTGAGTATATTAATGATAATCTCAGTTATTGCCAATAATGAAGGAACTGAATGATGACCGTGTGTCTGGTCAACTCTAGTGCATCCATGCAGTGAGAACCAAGAAACTGAAGCCCTACATCATCTTTGTGAAACCTCCATCTCTTGAGCGCATGAAGTTAACAAGGAGGGATGCCAAGTTTACAGCTAGCAGCTATTTCAAGAGGACTTTCAGTGTAAGAAGACATCCTGCAGTCTGTTCAGTGATTTTAATCTGTTATTAGTGATTCCATGAAAAAACTAATTTGCCTCCCAAAGAGTAATTCAATATATTTTTGCAAAGAGTGTGGGAACAATCTTTTTCAAATTGGAAATAACTTCTATACTAACTAAATGCTTTTCCTAGAAGCATTTGTCAAAGGCAGGGACCATTTCAACAACGTGCTGCTGTGTCTGCATCAGTCATCTGTAACACCCCTCTTTTCTTTGCCTCTGTCTGACCCAGGATGAGGATTTTGAGGAGATTGAAGAGGTGGGCAAGATGATGGAGGCGCAGTACAGTCAGTTTTTTGACTGTGTGATTGTTAATGACAGACTGCAGGACGCATGCATGGATCTTTTTGCAGCTATACAACATGCTCAGCAGGAGCCGCAGTGGATGCCAGCCAGCTGGCTCAGCCTTGATGAACCTTGATACATACACAAGCACAAGCACACTCAAATACATGCAGACAAATACACACAGCCTGCCAACAAGACCAAAGAGGAACATTAAGATGAGTTAATAGTTACTTTTACTTACACATAGTTACACAATTATTATTATTACTTTTACTACTATTACTAGTACTATTACAATTATACACTTACTATCAGTTACAATTAATTATGCAATTAATTAAACTTTTACAGCATTGGCTTGGCAGAGTACTGGTTTAGAAAATGAACTTGTGCCCTTAAACATGAACTTGACAAGCCTGCACAAGCCTCGTGTTGGTTCACAAAGTGTCAAATGTATTGTTCAGGACCATTTTACATTAGTTTACATGGTTTGAGTTCATTTTATTGCAGGTTTGTTCATTTGCACTATTTATGAATTGTCTCTTTTTATTTTTTTTTGTATACAAACTGTCTGTCCTTCTGTGTAAGTTATCTATATCTGCTCCTAACTGTTATCTAAAAATCATGCCCTTATTACAGCTATTTTTTTAATGTCTTCAGCTTTCTTACATGCATGTTTCAAAAGCAGCACATTTTTCAACTACAGTCATTGTTAGAAAAAACTGACCCTTGAGGTTACCACCCCAGTGACAGGGTATAAACACAGTACTTCATCAGTATCTTTAATTATGAGCATAATTTTGTTGTGGTCATAGACAGTAATGCACAAAAGTCTTTAGCCACCCCCTCATTTCTTCATATTTTGCTTCCAAAGAGCCAGACTTTCTTGTATTTTTTAATCTAGTCTTGAGAAATAGTTCTCCAGGCTTCCAGGCTCATTTTCAGTCAGTGACCTACGTTATGAATAATTCAAGCAAAATATAATAAAGTCATCTAACTTATGGCCTGAACCAGCGGAGAAACAGGTGCAGATGATTCCAGATGATCAGGCGGTGATCAGTATACTGGTGGTGCTGAATGCTGAGTGGTTGGAACTCCTTTATCTAGGCTCCTTGTATCTTTAGGCACTTCACAGTCTGTTGCAGTAAAACATTTGTTCCCATTTCTTTATATTAATCTACTCAATATGCCAAAGATAAGTTTGACAGGCAGAAAATAGTATTTTTGCACCAACAAGGTGATTCAAAGCAAAATATAAAGAAATAAGGAGTGAGTGAAGACTTTTGCACGTTATATATACATTTAGTCCACACACCCTGCACTGACTTGAAGTGTTTTGTTTTATTTTTCTATTTTAAATAGTTCAGTTATGAAAGGTAAAAATACACCCTTTTCCACTGGGACATAATTGATATAATCGGACCTTAAAGACCATGTTTTACTCTTGAGGGCGCATTTATATTATGCACCTAGGGGGACAACAATATACAATGCAGAGCACTTTTTTTTGACAGTGCATGTACATTACCTGCTTTTCAATTATGTTTATGCAGCAAAACTGTAATCAAACTGTTTCAAATCAAGTTCATGTAAATAAACTCATACCATGCCAGTAGTGTGTCTAAATACACACATCTAATTGTGTACAGAAAGAAATTAAATGCGATTTAAGCATTATAGCTTTTATTATAATTTGCTCCAGTATGTGCATGTGTGAGTGTGTAAGCTGTTTTTCCCATTGAAGCCTTGCTACTGTGTTATACCCCTTTGCTGGGGCAAAAAAAAGGAATATAGTGCTTTGGTCTCTTGTGTTTGTGTGGGATTTTGTGATCTGAGGTGTTTGTGTGAAAGAACTGCCAGTGTTGAGCTGTGTTAAATGACTGCTTTTAAAAATAAAGTGGATGTGTGCAGCTTGTTCTCTCTATAGCAGAGAAATGATGTGCTGCTGTGTGTCTTGCTTCCTGTGTGTGAGTGCATAGACAAAGTGCTCGTGTGTTTATATCTTCCTGCATGTCCTCTGAACACACACACCAATCTCTGCCTCACTAATTCCCTGCTTGGCAGACGCACGCCTGTGTGGATTTAGTGCAGGATTAGACGGCCTCGGAGCAGCTCCGGGCCACCCTCCTCCTTCCACTCCGCCAGATCCAGCACCATGACTCCGACCTGAGCACAATGGGGAGAAAACAGGCAGTAAGTCAGCCTATCTGTCACTCACATAGAGATTATGCAGCAGGAGACCCTACTGTAGGTAATGAAGCACATACTTACACTTGCTTTGGGTTGCATGTTTTAGGTGAGCGCTTCGGCTCTTGACTGTGGATTAGGCTCTGTTCCTTATACAGGTGGTGTGTGTGTGTGTGTGTTGTAGGGATGAATAATGTAATCTTTCAGTATGACATGTTATTGGTTTCATTCTTCATAAGGAATATACAGACACTGGCATGTCTGTAGCAGCTATACTGAATTATAACTTCAGAAACCCTTTTTAGTGAAACATGAGGGGGCTGCATACTGAATATGATCAACAGTTAAAGATTTACAACCTTCCAGACAGTTTGATTTCAGTTACTGTATCTACTTATCTTAGACTTAAGTGTGTGTAGATACTCTCCACATCAAGTTATATTCTTTTTTCCAGGGTCACCTTTCTTTAATTGCCCTTCCAGGTAATGTAGGGTTTGTGTTTGGGTTACCTTGTTGTCTTTTTAATCTGGTTATCTTAAGGACTGCACCTCTGCCTGAGCTAAGCTCTATGATACAAATCAAAGTATAGTAGGGTCTGAGAGTCCAGATTTCTTAGTTTAGCAAAAACTAATAGAACATTATGAATTAATAAGTACTATTCAGTGAAGCATCATTTAAAACTCAAAAAAATATACTGTAGCCATCAGACAAAAATATGAGAGCATTTGAGAAAAGCAAAAGTGAAACGTATGGCAACGTCTCAGTGCTCTCTGAGCTACTGTGAAGTAATGAGAGCTCTATATTTTGCCTGTAATGTCGGTGCACTGGAGGGGGAAACAGTAGATATAAATATTAGTGATGAATGATGTAACCTGGTTTGTGAAACAGAGTTCTGAGTAGTGTGTTCTATTGTGTGTAATGTGGGCCTAATCATGCATTACTGGCAAGCGTGTTTGGAGGTGTAATCAGGGGACGTGATTGGATTGTGATCTCATCAGCTTACCTGAGAAGCGCGTGGAGGCTGTAGAGTATATTTCTGCTCAGCATTGCTACCCAGCATGGCCTACATTATAACCGCGACTACAACCTGCTGAAATCATTTTGGTCACCTTTTGCTGGGTTACTGCTTTTAATTTTTCACTGGGTTTCTTCTGCTTTTACCTTTCAGCGGGGAGTGTCAATGCCAAGGTCAGTTTCCTTACAACAGACTCTTTCTGCACGTAAAGCTGATGCCACCTTTTCGACCTTTTGGATGCTTTCAGCAGCATCTTCACTCCTTGTACTCTTACATTATTAGGCCATCTTTAACTACTTTGAGATGACGATAACTAAATTGATAACAAATGAAAACTAAATTACCTCAATAGTGTATATATCTGAATTTTTCAATTTACATAGGTTCATAAGTTCTCTGAGCTTACCCAGAGAAAAAAAAATCATGAAAAGGTAAAAGTGATCAAATCATATGGCCAAAATGTGAGATTTTATCACTAAATTTATATTCAAAATAGTCTTTGGGTCACATCTGACTGCTTATTTTTGTAAAAGTGTTTTTACATGTATCACGAAAATCCCAATTTTTTTTTCTATTCAATTCTGGTCCGTTCTCCTTAAAATGGTCACACACTATAAAGGACAGCTGCTGTGTTTAAATTATGTAAAAAAAAAAAAAGAAGAAAAAAAAGGGAAACAATAGAGACATTTTTTGATGAAATATAAAAATGCTACTCACTTAGGTAAAGCTGACTCTGATGTTGAATAAACAGTTTGTGTTGTTCTTCTTTCACACTTATTCTGCCATGATGATGATGATGACACCGGTCATAAGTCAAGACAACGGAGGTAAGTTAGCAGATCTGTGGCTGACACTTTTGACAAGCAATTTCTTGTTAAATGCATCTCAAATAGAAAGTAAATAGAATTGAGAGTTGAGTTTATTTTACTTATCCTTAATTTTATGCATACCTTTTTGCATAACCTAATGAATTTTTCCTCATTCCCTTTATTACCTCCCTAATTTGATCTTAAACACTTAACTATATCTGATTACTGTAATGTATCTGATTAATTGTTTACCTGGGTAGGACAAGGTAAAGAGTGCAACTCTTAGTATAGGTTTTTATCCTGCTCCCGCTCTGCACCCAGATGAGATCCCAATTGCCAAACCCAAGAAGAGAAAGGTTAGGAAGGAAGTCAATGACGTGGAAGAGCCAGAAGGTGAAGACTGTTTATTCATTTATTTAGCAAGTGATAAAATCAATTTATATTGTTACTGACTTATCTGCTGAGGATTTATTCATTTCCAGACCTTTTGTGTCCTTCTGTATTCTCTTGATATTGCTGATCTGAGAGAACAATAGAGAATAACAGAGAATAAATTGGGGACTTTTTCTGGTACGGTTTTAGTCCCTAAAAGGGAACGATCACAGCAAATTGATACAAAGTTGTTCTGATTGTTTATCAATCACAATGCCCCCAACAACAAGACATGAGGGGTAAACGAATTGATGAAAGTTATGTAAATCAAAATTGTATGAAAATTGTATGAAAAACACCAGCTGAGGGAATGTCTCTTGAAAAAATGATGTTTCATCCCTCCAGTACAGACCCAGAGACTTGTAGAATCTATGACAAGTCTAGGAAGCTGTTCTGGTGGCGTTTTATGTAGTTTTTACCTTCAATGTTTTATTTATCAGCATGCAAAAATTATGAGGATGATTTCTGAATTATAATTGTATTCAAATAGAACATTACATTGTCAGCATTGTGCAAACTTAGAAAAGAGTAAATAAATTAGATGTGCTAAATAAGATCCCCATCAAGGTAACAGGTGAAACTTATACCATCAGGGACAGAGCCTGCTTTTGAAATGGAAGGGGTGGCCAGTCAAATGGAATCAGAGCACAGGGACACTCTGACCCCTGAGCCTCAGGACGTCCCACCACAGAGGAAGAAGAAGAAAAAGAAGGCACATACTCTTGGTAAACCTTCTTAAGTTGTTTTACATCTCTTTGTTGCATCTGTTTGTTAAGTGTAATTTCAAACACTGTTGTAATATTATATATATATATATATATATATATATATATATATTTGTCTTTATAGATCTAGAAGGTGAGCAGCAAGACCTTGTGAATGGGGATGCACGAGAGGCACACACAGATGGAGAGGAAGTACCAAGGAAAAGCAAAAGGAAAAAGTAAGAGTGTAAGAGGAGTCAAAGCAAAAATATAGTATTTGTGAGGGAACTGAATCCAACTCTCCAATAAAGGTCCAAACTATTTGTTTGAATTTGGAAAATGACTCCATTTACTGCATTTGTTTACATATTTCATTTCTGGCAATGTCACATTTCTACAGAAAGTCTAAGATGACTGAGAACCAGTACACCAGTGAACTGGGAGTGGAAGAGGATGACATTGTCACTGATGCACATGCTCCCATCTCGCACCGCTCTCTGTTCTCCGCCCCGCTGGGCCACAGCCAGCCTCTCAGCAAAGTGTTTGTGGAGAGAAATCGTGAGTCACCCTCAAGTCAGATGGTCAAAATGAAGATTTTCTAAAGTGGAAGTAAATGAGAATTTCTCATAAAAATAAGATTATTTCTCCCTCATGCCTGATTATGAAAGTTTACATTCTTAATGGGACACTCCAGCTAACATAAAAAATAACCATTAAAACACCCTTCTGGTGATATATATATATATTAAGGTTACGGGCTGTTTTGTAAATCTTTTTTGTCTTTAGCAGGTGAATACAGAAATAAGACCGATAGCTAATGTTACTGCTCTAGGCTGAATAACTATAGTAGCTACAATAAAATCAGCTTTATGATGGAGAGAATTGATTACTCAAAATTACAGAAATGACTGCAAGTTAAGTATGTTGTATGTATGAGGTAAGTTAGTAAGGCAGCTACAGGCAATCTAGATGCCATAGGATAGTATTGCTCCTTTAGTCTGGCTGAAAGTTTAAAACCTGTTTTGTGCTGATTTCATTGCTGATTTCAAGTCTCACTGTTTTCATTATGATTTAGTTTGATGACCGAGGTACACATTACAGTAACGCTGTGCTGGTTGTACTGTCTATAAGTCAGTAGCTAGGCTTGCAGTTGGTTGTCACATCACAGAGATTCTCAGTGGTTGTAGCTGGGTGTTGCGGTGTGAAAACATTAAAGAAAAAAATGATATTAAATCGTGAATTCTGTCAAAATTATGCAGATGAGGGACACAGTGTGATGCTACATTGCAAATACTGCATAACACAGCAAATAACATTAAGCTTAATTTTAGACTGGAATGTCCCTTTAACAATTAAGGTCCAAAAAAAGTTCCAAAACAATCCAAATTTTGTAACTAAGTGTTAATATTAAATTAAATTAAATTAAATTAAAATAACATACACCTAAACCAAGACTAATTTAGAAATCTTACCTTTTAAGAATGTAACTCACATGACAAGCTTCAGTTAATGGTAGTGCTGGCGACACACTTGTACTGATGAGCTATTTAGAGTAGTTGGGACATTTCTCTGCGTGCAGGACGGTTTCAGGCGAGAGATCGTCTGGACCTGACCCGGGAGCAGTTGGAGGAGTTTATGGAAGTGAGACCCATTTGGAACACACGGGACGTGGCAATGAGAGTTCACAGTGGCTTCAGGTGAGAGGCGGAGCAAGAAGCCACAAAAAGGTCTCAATCTCTGATTCGCAGTATTTTGACAGTTTTAACCCGTTAATGGGCAAATGTGAAATGTTCATTTTCCTTTGGTTTATATGTTCTCTAAGTTTGCCTGGACACTTTTATGAAGAAAAATTGTCCACCTCATGACTATAAAATATTGTAGTTGTGTTTTACAGTTTAATCAGTTTCAAATTTCAAACTCATCCGAACAATTTAAATGTGTGCATCAAAACAATGTAAACAAAAATGACCCAACCTCATGAATATACAATATTGTGTTTTTGTTTTTTTTGTAGATAGGAAAACATAATGTTTTTCAGTTTAATCAATTTCAAATTTCAAACTCATCAAAACAATTTAAATGTATGCTTTTTGGCCATTTTATAATACCATGATTTATTGAGAATCAAATATACTAAGCCATTATAAATTATGCTTGATCTCATACCTCATTAATAAATTGTCAATAAACCATAAAACTATTTTGTTTACCATTGTGCCTCTCACTGGATATCTCTGCTTGCCTCCTGTAGGATCATCGGGCTCTTCTCTCATGGTTTCCTGGCAGGTTACGCTGTGTGGAACATCATTGTTGTTTATGTACTGGCTGGAGAGCAGCTGACCACGCTACACAACCTGCTCCAGCAGTACCACAGCTTAGCCTACCCTGCCCAGTCTCTGCTCTACCTGCTGCTGTCTATTAGCACCGTGTCGGCCTTCGACAGGTGTGTGTGTGTGTGCGTGCGTGTGTGTGTGTGTGTGCTTATATAACCCTGTTATTTGCTGCAGTAGAGAGTCTACGCCTTCCTACATTTATTATTCCTCCAGTGGAGTAATCACTGAATAAATGATTAAATATATTACACTTGACCAGGAACTGGCACTCATCACTGCACAACTCATTTAATGTTGACATTAATGAGAATAATAAAGTAAAATTTAATAAAATTTCTGATTTGTGCACTCTTCTCTGTAGGGTGAATCTAGCCAAGGCTTCCATGGCTCTGCGAGGGTTTCTCACACTTGATCCAGCAGCCCTCGCTTCATTCTGTGAGTCTAAATGAATTGTAAGTCTGTCAGTAGTGCCTATAAGAAATGAGCTACACGTCAATTTCTGTACAAGCCTGTGCGTTTTATGTTTCCAGTGTACTTTGCAGCTCTTATATTATCTCTCAGCCAGCAGATGACCAGTGACCGCATAAACCTGTACCCCACAGCTAACGAGACGTTATGGTAAGTATATTGTTCCAGTTATCATATATGGAATAGAAATGTATGAAAAGTGTATTCATCAAATAGATGTAAAAAAAAAAAAAAAAAAATGTGGAAGAAATTTGGAACAAATGAAACATATTATGTTTGCTTATGTATTTATTTTCCTTAAGGAGTCCTTCAGTAAGATTATTTCACTCATAACAGTTATTTATCCTTAACAATAGTTGTTATGATTATTAAAATGTGTTAATGTGAATTACATATCAATTACAAGCAAAATGGTCTGGCAGTTTAGGAGTTAAAGGCAAATCTGAATCAATAACTGGAGAAACATAACAAGTGCAGATGCTTTCAGGCCCAACAGACCTTAATTTTGGGTCAAGATGCCAGGAGGAAAGATCTAAGAGACTTTGAAGGTCATTATTGGGGCCCAAAGGGCAGGAGCTTCACACACAAAGATTGCTCAATTGACTAGTGTTTCAATAGGAACAGTGGCAAAAGTGACATCTGCATTTAGATCTTCTTCGAAAATGTCAGTGCAGGACATGATTAGACTGTGTCATCAAGAACACATCCACATCCACACAGAGAGAGATATTATAGTAGAGCTGCAGTACATAAACCCCTGATTACAAAGGCGAATGCACGTTTGAGAGTTCAGTGGTGTAAAAACACAGACACTGGTCTACAGAGATGTGGAATAAAGTGATGTGGTCGGATGAGTCATTCTTCACCATATCCTACACAAGTGGGCGAGTGCTTGTGTGCTGTATACCAAGAGAACGACAGAGACTTGAATATTTGACCAATATAGTGAGAAGGTCTGGAGGCTCTGTTTATGCTGTCGGGGGCATTTTGTTGGCATGGTTTTGGTTCACTTGTCCCATTAGAGCAGGGGTCACCAGTATAACCCACAAAGGGCCAGTATGGCTGCAGATTTTCATTCCAGTCAAGCAGAAGCTCAGCTCATCTTAACTAACTAAATTAGTTATTTGAGATCAACTAATTAAACATGTGGATCCAGGTGTGCTTCTGCTTGATTTTAGTGGAAACCTGCAGCCACACTGACCCTTTGCAGATAAGACTGGTGACCCCTGTCTTAGAGGAAAGAGTCACTTCAAATCAGTACAAACTTATTCTGATTGTTTGCCTTTACTCTATGACGGAATGTTTCTATCCTGATGGGAGCCTCTTCCTGCGTGACAGTGCCTGCACCACCAGGGCATAAGGGGTCACTGAATTGTCTTATGAGTTTGAAAATGATGTCAATCAAAAACCATAGCCCTCATACTCACCAGACCTCAACCTGCTTGTGGGAGATAATGGGAGAGGGGTTAGCATTGTCCACCACCATCAATAAAACACCAGTTGAGGGAATATATTTTGAAAGAATGACGTTCCATCCCTCCAGTACAGTCCTAGATACGTCTAGAATCTATGACAAGGCACACTGAAGCTGTTCTGGTGGTGTTTTATGTAATCTTTGTCTTTAATTTCTCACCTGTGTGTACATATTATAAGAATGGTAATTTCTTAATTGTGAATGGATTCAGATAGAACATTACACTGTCGGCAGTGATGAAAATGGGAAAATATGAGCATGCTATGTAAAATTTCAGCAAGGTACAGTAACAGAGTGAAACTTGTTTAGTAGAGGAATGTTTGATGTTTTTATCGCAGGCCTCCAGGCTCAGAACATCAGCTTCTGCAGCCCTGGATTGTGGTAAATCTGGTCGTAGCTCTACTGGTGGGATTGGCCTGGATCTTTGTCTCCACCAGACCAGACATGGACTACACAGAGGGTAAGATGTGTGGATGTGCATATGGACCTCTGAAGCGTTTGGTGATAATATTCCTCTGAGACGCAGCCACGTTCTCTTGTCTTTATTCCACAGAGTTTTTAATGGCGATGGAGGTGGATGAGTATCCACGACATAATGAGAAATCTGAAACCCCTGCATAAGCTTCAGAGACATCACAGCACCCTTAGATCACTGTACACAGGGGGGGGGGGCTCAGTGGTACAGCAGCATGAGCATTATGCCTTGTGCCTACATCATCTTGTTTGGCCACAAAGTTAATTTTTTCCACTAAAATCACACTTTAAATTGTAAGCGTACACATTCGTGTTTGAACAACTCATTGTAATTTAGCCTGAATGAAGGGTAATAGCCTTGCGCAAAGAAAACAAATAAACAAACAAACAAACTGCAGCGATTACTGCTTTTTAATGACACCCTGTGAGTGATCATGGTATTACAAGAGGAAAACTGCCACTTGTTTAACAAATAAATACACTGAAGAAGCTTTCATACCTCTTTCAACCACTGCTGTTTCTAACTAGGGCTTTTTCTTTTTTAATGTCTTTTAATAATGTTGCGGTTTGAGTGGCTGACTCCTTATTAATGCTTCTGAATGTAGCACTACAGTAACATTTATACTGATAATAAAATTATAATAAGAAATGTGTGTGTGTGTGTGTGTGTGTGTGTGTGTGTGTGTGTGTGTGTTTGTGTGAATACGTAATTACCCCATCAAAGGTATAAAATGGCTGGGGAGCTCTGTTACATCAGATGTTTCCATCAATTTGTTCTCGCCATCTTAAACTACAGCACGAGCGTTAAAAAATAATAAGCTCATACATTTTTATGACTTTGTAAGAGAAGCCCTGTGCTAAAGCCTAAAACTTTCCTAAAATGATCAAAGAGGAGAGACATAAGCTGCTGCATCCAAAGCAGAGCCCTGCTGCCACTGGAGGCCGACAAGAGCCTGAAAAGAGGAGATCAAGTGCCAGAGAGAGACCACAGAGGGAGAGATGAGGCCAGACTACAAACTGAAGGCACTGGATCCATGATGTGTGCTCTTAATTCCAAACTACGTATTTTAGTGGGTTAATAAGATAACTTCCGAGCAGTGTATTAAATGCACAGTGTATTAAAATGCACAGTAGGCAGAAAAACTAACACCAATTCAGCATTTTAGCACTTCTTATACTGCAGACATCTTTCTTTATTATTTTTCCCATCCATATTAATAGTTTAAATTTCTAGAGCGAAGACCAAGTTACATCAGATTATATTAAAAAACAGAACTGGAGGGAGAATTTCACAAAGCAGAATTTTATTAACCAGTCCACTGTCCAACAGGAAAAGAGCTGAAGGACAGTCCTGCTGGACCATAATGAGGTTTGGACCTAATTTATATGGCTAAAAGAGAAATCCTTCATTGTGAAACATGCGACAGAGAAAAAGAAAATAAGAAGCAAACAACCAGATGTTGACAAATTATAAGGACAGTTAATTATATAATAATATAGAGATTACACAAGCTGAGTGCAAGTGAATATTTTCTTGCTTCTCTGATTTTTGCTCATTAAAGATGCTGCAAACAATTCAATATATAAAATAAACAAACAAAACTTAAAATAAACATAATCTGTTGCTAAATGTATGGTTATAATACGTTTTACTGTATTATTATTATTATTATTATTAGTAGTAGTAGTAGTAGTATCATCAAGAACAATTGTAAATGTATAAATAGTAGCTGAAGTGATTACTTAATTAATAATGATCTTTATGGTCTATTTCTATACTTTTTATGCTAATTTATATTTGCATATAAATTAAATTATGAGGCACAGACCGCACTTGCTGTTCTCTCTCTCTGTCTCTCTCTCTCTCTCTCTCCCTCTCTCTTTCTTTCTCTCTCTCTTGGACTCTCTCTCTTTTTCTCTCTCCCTGTATCTCTCTCTCTCTCTCTCTCTCTCTTTAATAAAAGATGTGAGTGGAAGATGGCGGAGCTGCAGATGCTGTTGGAGGAAGAGATTCCTGCGGGGCGGAGAGCGTTACTGGACAGTTTTACCAACCTCGAAAGAGTCGCCGAGTACTGCGAGAGTAACTACGTCCAGGTAACCGGGGGGACAGAGTTAGTAAAGTGTTTTTAAACTTGTCCGACTCCAGTCTGAGGAGATGGGAATAGGTGGTTAGCCGACTAGCAGCTAGCTGCCGTGCTGCTCTCCGTGGGGGGTGCGTTCCAATCTGCGCGCTTGTTGCCTAACAAGGGCGCCTAGCTAGTGTGCAGAACTGAATAGGTTAAATTAGAAGAGCTTAATTGGCAGGACCATGAGACTGTGCAGTATTTCTCTTTCTCTCTCTCTCTCTCTCTCTTTCTCTCTCTGTCTCTCTCGCTCTCTCAGTATTGCCAAAGCATTGAAACGAATAAAATAAGGTAAAATAAAACAAAATAAGGAAAACAGAGTGACTACAAATACAGATACTTATAATAATAGTAATGTTATTACTAATAATAATTATTGAAATAAATTAGAGCAGCGGGTTTAAGGAGAAGTAGGAACTAGAATTAGGTAGTAAAATATCAGTAATGTCATTAATAATTATTCTTGTAATAGTATTTATATCACTGATGATAGAAAGTAATAATAGTAATAATAATAATAATATTGAAATAAAATGCAGCAGCAGATTTAAGGAGAGGTAGGAACTAGAATTAGGTAGTAAAGTGTCAGTAGTGACGAAGTAACAATATCAGTAATTATATCACTGTTAATGGAGGAAGTATTAGTACTACTATTACCACTAATAAAAATATTAATAATAATACTACTACTGCTAAAAAAAAATTTAGCAGCCGGTGTAAGGAGAGGTAGGAACTAGAATTAGGTAGTAAAGTGTGAGTAGTGTCAATAATAATAATTCTATTAAAGTAATAATAGCAGTAATTATATCACTGATAAAGTATTATTAATAATAATAAAAATAGTAATATTAACGTGATGATGATAAAAATGATAATAATAACAATAATAGTGATAATAACAATAACAATAATAATAATGATAATCATTATAATAGTGCAAATGTAGTAGAACACTGAAACTGAACACAGCTTGTGTTCAGGATGTGTTGTATTCTGAACACAAGCAGTTAGGGCACTAGTGCGCTTATTGGTATGGACCCACTAACCGTTCCCTCTCCTGTCTGAGTGGAGTAACTAACCTGAGGCACTACTTTAGCTATGTTACACTGTTATCATCGATAAAAGTTGAAACTTCACTTTTTTTGGAAGCAGCATAGATATGTTTTCGATTGTGCAACTTTGTGTGGGCGTTAGGTTTGCCCTGCTCGTTCTAAACGATCTGTGCTCTTATAGGGGGGCTGTTACAGTTTAGCCAGCTAACTTTAACGAGCCTCTTCTCGTGATGTAAACAACAGGTCACGATGCTGCTGGTGTCTCATAGTATACTGAGTCTTTACCCACTGCTCGTATAATATTCTGTAAAAAAAGCAAGTGGTGGCCAACAGGCTGGAGAGCAGAACTTCAGCCTGAACTGACTCGCTCAGTTTAACATGTTGCTGTTGTACACACTACTTGGACAAAAGTATTGGGACGTTACACCAACAGGGACTCTATTGACACTGCATTCAAAAACATAGACTTTAATATGGAGTTGGTCTCTCCTTTGCGGCTGTAACAGCTTCCACTCTTCTTGGAAGGCTTTCCACAAGATTTTGGAGTTTCTGTGGGAACTTATGCCCTTTCATTCTGTAGAGCATTTACGAGGTCAGGCACTGGTGTTGGACGAGAAGGCCTGGCTCGCAATCTCCGTTCCAGTTCATCCCAAAGGTGTTGGATGGGGTTGAGGTCAGGGCTCTGTGCGGGCCAGTCAAGTTCTTCCACACCAAAACTCATCCAATCATGTCTTTATGGAGCTTGCTTTGTGCACTGGGGCACAGTCATGCTGGAGTAGAAAAGGGTCCAAACTGTGTCCACAAAGTTGGAAGCATGGTGTTGTCCAAACTGTCTTGGTATGCTGAAGCATTAAGATTGCCCTTCACTGGAAGTAAAGAGCAACCTACTTTCAATAATTAAGGGGTGTGTCCCAATACTTTTGTCCATATGTGTATCTGAGTGAATCATGTAAGACCGCAGGCCTGCAGTTCTGCAGCGTTTACAGCAGAAGCAGCATCTCAGTGAAGCCGGGCATGTTTTAGTGTTCCTTTATTATATAGAGTTTCTGTCTTAACTCTGTTTAATCGACTTTTCTTCTTGGATGAAGAAATACAGTTAGTAGACAGTGACACAAGCCACTGTATCCACACAGCAGCTGCCGTGTATTGTTAAGAGGCAGATCACAGTGAAGGAAGGATGGCAGTAACGAGGGGGTGAGGGGCATGTCCGCTGGGATGAAAGACAGAGGGCATGGGGTCATCACACTGCCCTCCTCCTTTGGGAAACATGCAGGCTCACTTCTCTCATTCTCACATCCCTCCTGCTGCTGGCATGTGTCACGTCCCATTTCTGACACCAGTGAAGGGAATGTGGAGTTACAGTGACCGACCTGGCACCTGAAACCTGATCTTCTGTGCTGGGACAGAAACTCTGCCGTGACACAGATGAACGGCCTTTTGGCACGTGGCCATTTAATCATACAGTTATGACGTCAGGTTGGACAAGTGGTTCTTCACCACTGCAGAGAACCCAGTTCCACTGCTTCAGAGTCCACTGGCAGCGTTTTACACCACTCTGTCCGACTCTTGGCATTGCACATAGTGATCTTAGGCTTGCGTGCAGCTGCTCGGCCACGGAAGGCCTTTTTATAAAGCTCACAACTTAACTCTTGGGCAGAAATTTCTCAAAATGACTTCGGGAGAAAAGTTGGATTCCTGCCACAGAGCCGTGTTTAAAGTCACTGAGAATTTCAGCGCAGCCCATTTTACTGTCACTGTGTTGTCTGTGTAAATTAATTGGCTATGTTCTTGATTTTATTTCACAATATATATTTTTATGACATCTGATATGGGGCCGCTGGTGGCCTGGTGGATCAGAAGGTCGTAGGTTTGAATCCCAGGACTGCCAGTGCCACCACTGAGGTACCCTTGAGCACGGTACCATGTCCACACACTGCTCCCCGGGCGCCCCATTGGTGGTTGCCTGGTGCTTCACTTGGTGAATGGGTTAAATGCAGTGAAAGAATTTCACATTGTTCATGCATGACTATAAGGGGCCACTTTACTTAAGTCAGAAAGGACAAACTAAAACCAGTTCTGCTACATTTAAAAATATTGACACAACTATGAGTACAAATTACTTTTATTAAATGTTTCACACGCTGAATCCTGTAACACAGGACAAATTATGTTCTGTTTGATCTTTCTTTAAGTTTGGGTGATATCATGACATACTCTGACAAACCTATTGAGACATTTTGTAACTTATAATGATAACGATAAATATTGTCATATTGTCCAGTTTTATTTGATACTGGCTGTACTTGTTCTTTCAGTCTGTGAGGGATCTGTTCTGTGATTCTTGTTTTTGAAGTCATTCCACTGCTGTGATGTTCTCAGGTCTTCGCTCTGGTTGTGTGATTCTTCAGAGGTGAGGTTTTACCAGCTGCACCGTGCTGTGTCCCCTGAGCTCTTGTTGTAAAAAGCTTTCTTTCATGTTCTGGAACTGTTCAGTCATCAAATCTTTAGTGTCCCCTTTAAGGCATTGTAAAGGTTTGTCCTCAGAGTGGTTTAGTGAAGTTTCTGTCACTTGTGCTTGACTCTTAAAGCAGCAGTTGCTACAAGGATAACGGTGCTGAAATGCACTGCAGAAAGAGTTAAAATGGCAGTAAATGTTTTGCTTGCTTCATCACACAGTTGAGTTTTCACAATTTTTTTTTACCATTTAGCAAATAACCTGTAGATTAGTCCATGCTGGTGTAGATCTGTATGTCATGCAACTGTATTTGAGGAATGTATAATTAGTACACTAAATGAGTTCCATAAATGTAATCTCTTTTACAATCAGAATCCCTCCAAACCATCCAGCTGTGTAAATCTTCTGATCTTCATGTTACTCTCAGACATTCATATTTGTCTGAAGGATAGATCACAATTTTGCGCTGAAATAACAGAACACGAAAGCACAGTAGGTTTCATTTATAGCAGTTATACCATGCCTGTTATGATTAATAATAACCATTCACTCTTCACAATAGACAGCAACAACTGCTTTATTTATTTGTTTTTGCTTGGTGGTACTATATGGTTATACCGGGAAGTGTACTACGTGCTGGACATTTAACTATATATTAGTGAGTGAAACTAAAAACATCCTGCCTGATTAAGTCTACTTTTTTAATAGTCTCCTAATGTTCTTCCTGATGCCCCTCTTTTCAGTCTCCTCAGGCTCCCTGTGTGCTTGAGGGTAATCATTTTGTAGACTTGGGGCCTCCCTGCAAATATTTAGACGATACATCTCAAGCACAGAGACTTCAAATGGCTTTTAATGTTTTGAAGTAGTAATTAAAGAGATTCAAGACTTTATTTGTCACATACATAACTACAACATGTAGTGAAATGTGCCCCTGAGTCGGCCCATGAGGCTGAATTTAAATCAATGGGAATTTGATTTGTCTAAACTAAGGTAGTAAAAATATATAGAAAAAAGAAGAATGTTCCAAATAAACAAACATTACAATTAGAAACAATTTGAGTTTGACTAAACGAAAAGAACTAAAGAAGACGATATAAACAGTGACTGAGCGTGTCGTCCCTGAGATGATGTATTGACTCCTGTTCTATGAATTTTGAAACACCCTCATTTTAATTTTGCTTTTATCCGTTAATGACTGTTTAGTTTGTCTCCTTACACCTTCATAACCCCTGTGTCTGTCGTGTCCGCAGAATCACGGCAAAGCGTTGTCCATTACGTTGTTTTTAACTAACATGTATGCACACAGAGCGACAGACAGTAAGAACAGCTCAGACTAAAGGATTAGCCTACTGTGCCGTGACCACATATCCCTGCCCCCTTCAGTGCCATAAGCACCCTGAAGGAATCTTTGAGTGTCCGAGGTAAAAGATGGGAAAACGATAAAGAAGGATGTTGTTTTGGTTCGTAGACTGTATCTTTGATGCTCAAACAAGTTGTTATTTGATTACTGTGATGAGAGGGCAATGTGTAAGGCCTACTTGTCCATCAGGACTAAGTGACCGTATACAGTTGGTCTTAATATTGTAGCTCAGAGAGAAAACTTTTCTCTGATCTTGAAGCGTAAGAAGTTCTAGTACCGTGGTTTGAAAACTGATGGTGGCAGGGTGGGCATGTGTGAGCTGTGAGGAAGCTGAATCAGTGCATGTTTGTTTTTCCATGACAACTGAGCTAAATAAAGTGCACTTTATTTTATTCTTAATTTTATTTAATTATGCTGTTGCTCTTGTTAATAGGAAGACTGGTAATATGAAGCAATAAGGAGTAAACATGGACTTAAGAACTTTTTTTGATGTGTTGTCTTATTTAACTTCATTAAATATTTGGTAGGTCTTGGGAAAAACATCAATAGGGCTGCAGAAAAAAACAAATATTTTGATTGTCACTTATCTATTTGACTTTATCAACAAATAGTTGCCTAATGAGCTTAAATGTGGTTTGTAGAGCTGTAACTTTTTAATTTAATTTTTGCTAATGCTATAATAGATTAACATCACATAAATGTAGAATAACACATTTTGCTGTACTGACTTTAGCTCTGAATTTCGGGGAAAACCTTGCTTTTTTATCTTTCCGTGTTTTGACAGGCAGAAGTGCTCCAGAAAAAGCTGACCAATGCAAAATAAAGCTTTCATTGCTTTGGTCCATATATTTAGTTTCGTGTATTAATGTATTTTTTGAAATTCGGGTAGATATGTCACAGTATTTATTTTATTACACCTGAGAAGTTGGTAAGGACAAAATAGTGGTACATTTAAAAACCATACTGACAAAACTTTGAGAATAGATTTTTAATATTTAACACACCTAAAAACACACTTACAGTCCAATAGAACAGGACATATTGTAATTTATAGTGATAACGATAAATATTGTCATATTGTCCAGTTTTATTTGATACTGGCTGTACTTGTTCTTTCAGTCTGTGAGGGATCTGTTCTGTGATTCTTGTTTTTGAAGTCATTCCACTGCTGTGATGTTCTCAGGTCTTCGCTCTGGTTGTGTGATTCTTCAGAGGTGAGGTTTTACCAGCTGCACCGTGCTGTGTCCTCTGAGCTCTTGTTGTAAAAAAAACTTTCTTTCATGCTCTGGAACTGTTCATTTTTTTTCATTTAACCTGTTTAACCTGATTGTGTTTTATTTCATTTGAGTAGTATTTTAAGCTAATTAACCAGTTTTATGCAACTAGCTAATAAATTTACCACTATGAGAGGCTACCAAATGTTTAATTGTTTTTCAAATTAAAAACAATTAAAGTAAATTAAAGTAATTTTAGTTTTTTTCCAGTGTGAACTGCTTGTCCTCTTGGAGAAGCTGTAGTTTGGTTTGTCAGAACGCGGGCGTGGAGGGAAAGCTGCTATTTACTGATTATTCTGGAGCTTCAGAAACAACATGAGGATTCTCATTGTTTTCTTTGGTCAAAATTAAAATTGTGTTTCTGAGGAAAGGTAAGTGCAGCTTGCCTATCATTGCTGCCAAAACAATAAGCAAAAAGATAACTTTTCAGGATAAGGAAAAAACTTGTTAGTAGAGGTTAATGTTATTTATTTATTTGTTTGTTTGTTTGTTTGTTTATTCCTTCATTCATTCAGACTATTTCCATCACTCAGTTCATTATAGAACTTCCACACGAAGTAAACGGCACTGGCTGTTTACAAATTATGCAAAAAAACAACAAAAATGAGTTTATAAAATTAAGACTGTAGCAATATGTTGTATATTACTCACTTTCCTTTCATTGTAAGAAAATGCTCCTGAACTTTACTTCTTTTTGAGCTTTCATTTTTTTTCTTCTCTGTACTTTGAATGTTTGTGTGTGTGTTTATGTGTGTGTACTCAACACGTGTGTGTGTGTGTGTGTGT
>JBBPCZ010142100.1:12513-41311 GCA_037974445.1 Brycinus macrolepidotus | reverse complement strand
TATATATATGGCTGAAATGACTATAAACACCTACTTGAAGTTGCAGCATATTTGGTTTATCTGCTTGAGCAATTTTTTTCCTTCTGCAATAGCTATACATAGAAATGTACATCCCCTCCATGGTAGACAGCCCACATCAGGGTCCTTTGTCACTGTCCATTGCAACCTCCTAAACAATTTCCTTTGTACTGGGAAATTACATTGCTGGAAATGGTGATACTGTGGAAGAGCTACATTTTGCATTAAAAAAATAATGTTGACTCTTAACTGTCTCACATTAAATGCTAAAACGTGTCATGAATATTTGAGTATTACTTTATATAGATATGTTAAAATGTATGATAAAGCAACATTTTCTAAAATGTTTGAATTTTAGAAGTCTGGGTGTGGGACAGGGCAAAACAGTGATATCATAGCCTATAATTATGTTAAAGAAGTAAGAAAAAATCATAATGGACAGATGGTAAAAGGTTTCTGACATGATTTTATTGTTAAATTAACATTTACCATATATGATAAAGTATTTTACTCTCACACACCACCTCAAATGGACTGCTGAAGGATTTTTAAGAGGTTTCAACATAAAGGAATAATACTCAAATATTCATGACACGTTTTAGTATTTAGTGTGAGACAGTTGTCAACATTATTGTTGACTATTAATGTGGCTGTTCTACAGTATCACCATCATTTCTACCAGTGTAATTTCCTAGTACAAAGGAAGTTGCTTAGGTGGTTGATACCGTAATGGACAGTGACGAAGTATCCTGTTGAGGTCTGTCTACCATGGAGGGGATGTAAATTTCTATGTATAGCTATTGCTGTTCCTGGAAAGTAGTTACAATCTAATCTACCGCACTAATCCATCTTATTACCACTTTCTGAGTGAACTTTTGCCTGAGAGATCTGAAGTTTGAACTGGACTAAGTAGCATAGGGGTTTTCCATAAGTTTAGATATTGTTCAAAAGTCTCATAAATAAGAAGAGTGTCTTTGGCTTCACTTTTAACATCTGGGATACATCATTATAAGTGCCTTTAAAGGCTCCAATTAGGCAATAAAAGCATCTCCAGAGCCTCTGGGAAAGGATTAGAATGGATTTCCACCTGGATTTCAATGTTTTTATTTTGTTTCCTCTACTTCCTCCTTTTCTGGACACTGAACTATACATAGTGGCCTCACTGTTAAAGGAGATCTTTCTCAGTGCTGAACCACCCACTAATCTTATGCAGATCATCAGTCAGTTTGATGAGTTGTATCAGATGTGTTAGATTTGGGCTGGAGCTGAATTCTGCAGAAGTGTGAGATACTTTTTGAGATGCTTTATTGACAGTTTAACCAAAACTGAGGGCAAAGGGTATATTCATCAAAAAGTAATAAAATGTACAGAAGCATTAATTGATAAAGGATTCTTTGAGTGATTTAGGGCAACCTAAAACCTAAAAAGTAATCTGGAGTTATGAGACACTTTCCCCTGTAATAAAATTAGAAAAATCCTCTTTGCAGTATATGCATTCTTGGAAGGCTTTGCACAAGATTTGTGTTTCTGTGGAAATTTATGTCCATTCTCTAGAGTATTTATGAGTTCAGGCACTGCTGTCGGACGAGAAGGACTGGCTCACAATCTCCGTTCCAGTTCATCCCAAAGGTGCTGGATGGGGTTGAGGTCAGGGCTCTGTGCAGGCCAGTCAAGTTCTTCCACACCGAACTCATCCAACCATGTCTTTATGGAGCTTGCTTTGTGCACTGGAATTCTTTGTGATTTCTACAGTGAAAACCAAAACTAAAAATTATATTTAAATACCCCATCAAATAGATTTTAGCAGAGTAAAATTGCAGTTCTGTTCTTGTTTACTACCATTTGTAAATATTCAACTGTATAAATCAACCATGTCCTTCCTCCTCAAGTTTAACTGAATATTTCCGCTTGAATTTGTCCAATGGTGATTTCAGAATATGAACAGATCCGTATCCGTTGATTTTTCTTCTTTTTTGCACAGAATCCTCAATACTTGAAAGTCAAAACTTCTCCTTCTTGAAATGTTTAAAATCACCTAAAACAAAATGAAAAATGAAAAAAAAAAAAACAAACATTAAAATGTTTTGGTGAAGCCTAAATTTGTATGCACTAAGATTTGCACAGATGCATGTTAAATCATGTTCACCTCTGTAATTGAAAAAGAATGTGTCAGGAAAAGCAAAAAAATACTCTGCTAATGTCAACAGCCAATGTATGATAAGACTGGGAAACAAAAATAGTCAAATCTTAACAGCCTGGCAGACACTGATAAATTCTGCATCTGTGAAACCAAAAATGTTCACTTCACAACAGTCTTGCAGGTACTTCAAATTTGTACTCGGTCTGGAAAACCAAAAACATTTACTCCTTAACAGGTAAGCAGGCACTTTCATTCTTGTCTACCAAGCAGAACCAAAACATACAATTAACAGTTAAATCACCTGCTGTGATCCTGGGTAGATTACGCAGCTCAGATAAAAGATATAGATTTACATTTACATTTATGGCATTTGGCTGACGCCCTAGAGCAATGTTATAAGCCTGGGAAACTAGGCACTGCACATTCTTAGCAGCCTGAAAAACTACTTCACAGGCGCCTGTTGAACAAATGATGATTTTTGTTCAAAAATATACATATATTACAGCTCCAAATGGCTCCAAATGTAGTTCTCATATGTCCTTGTAAACAGCAGAACATATAATGCAAAGTTCCTTTGTCTAAAACGCTAGAACAATACTAAAAGATGTTTTGACTAACTTAAAAAGTTGTACCATACAAGCCAACTAGCCAGAAACTAGCACTTAGAACTTGGCAAGCTGTGGATTGTTCATGAGAAGCTCTCTCTTTGACAGTGAATATATAAACACATAAATATATCTAACGTTCACGTACTGTCAAGGCGTATGTGGATCATCAAGTTCTTTTTAACTAACCATGTACAAGTCGTTTAACTCCTCTTCAGACCAGTCTTTTAAAAGGCGGTTTATGCTAATTGGTTGTTGTATTTTATTGGCTCTGAGCTAAAGGAGGCGGGACAATGTTGTGGTTTGACTTAATCCAGTCCTCAACGAAGGAACAAAAGCCCCTTGTGCTGTAATCTCAGATAAAACTCATTGACTCCATCGAATCAAAGTCTACTTTATTTTTCATATTCATGAATTGTGAAATCAACTTTGACTTCCCACATCATGCAGTTTGCGTCCCTACATTAACAGCACATGGTTTCTGCAGGAGTCACCAAATCTCAAAGCTGAAATAAAGTGTTTTGTGCTGTTTTGAATGGTAGCATTTTAGCTAAGCTAACAGTGGCTTAGTTAACAGGCCTAAAATGCCCCACTTCCCAGTACAGACTCAGTTCTAGCTAACTGAGGCTAAAACTGCACACACCTGAAAGATAAAGACTCACTTCGGAGAGTGCAAAGTTGGGCGACCAGTGCTAGAGCGGCTGTTGAAAGCAAACATGTTCTGAGGTTTGTGTATTTCCTGGCCTTGACTTTTGCCCTCTATCAGGGCTGCCAAATGGTGAGCTTGCACGTTCACACCAAATGAGCCAGGTTTGTCAGGAACAGAAGCATCAATATTTCTGTATCAATCCCCCTATCCCTAGGTTCGTCCAAAGATGGCAGACAATAGACCCTGTAAAAAGTAGACCCTGGGACAGCTGGTGCTCTGGTGGTTAGGGAGTCGCCCCTGCAATCAGAAGGTCGTGGGTTTGAATCCAAGCATTGCTAGTAGCACCACTGAGGTACCCTTGAGCAAGGTACCATCCCCACACATTGCTCCCTGGGCGCTGTGTTCCTGGCTGCCCGCTGCTTCACTTAGTGAATGGGTTCAAATAGAATAGAATAGATTTATTGTCACTGCAATGCACAGGAATGTACAGTGCAACGAGATAAGATTTGCAGCTCTGTAGATGCTTCTCTTGTAACTATAAGCATAAAATATATAAAGCAAATAACAGTGTGATATTCAAGTGGATACCAGTATTTAAGGAGACAAAGTGTTAAATGTAGAATGTATCCAGTGTACCAGAACAGACCAGTGTATGAGGAGATATAATTAATAAATACATGACTAAGAACTAGCAGCATGGATGTGATAAAAAAAAAAATAGATATACAACTAGAACTAACAGTACAGGTATCAAAAATAGCAGCAGCCAAATAATAAGGCACAGTAAACAGTAAACAGTATTGAACACCAAACATGTCGACACTCACATTGCACTGTGGTTGCTAAGTTTTTTGGGGGTTTTTTTTAGGGTTTTCTGACCAGGTTTAGAGCAGCCACTACTCTGGGGAAAAACTGTTTTTCAGTCTGGTTGTGGGAGTCTGGAGAGCTCTGTAACGTCTTTCAAAGGGGGTATGGCATGGGTGTGTGGGGTCCTTGCAGATGTCAGTTGCCTTTCTGAGGCGCTGCGTGAGGAAGATTTCCTCCAGCGCAGGGAGTTGGGTCACGATGACCCTTTGTGCGCTTGAGACGACGCTTTGAAGGGCCTTCCTGTCTGCTGCAGAGCAATTGGAGCACCACGTTGAGATGCAGTATGTTAGAATGCTCTCTATAGAGCAGCGGTAAAAGGTTACCAGCACCTCTTGTTAAATGTAGAGAAAGAATTTCACACTCTTCACACTGTGCTTTACGTATGACAAATGGAGACTTTACACTTAAGAGAGTGAGCTGGAGCATCGACAACACTTTTTAAATATAGTTACACTTCTTAAAAGCTAAAAATTTAAATTCTGTATTTATATGGTATATGGTGACATCGGTGTAAATGTAAATCATCTAAATAAATGTTATGTTGGGTTCTCTTTTTCAGAAACACTGCAAACCTTGAACTAGATGCCAGAATGGTGGGAGGGAAGCTAAAGTGAGAAGTTAAACAAGTGAGCAAGGCTAGCCTATTCCTTTCCTCTTCTGACTCACTACACTTGGAGGGAGAAAAATGAGTACACGTTCTTAGGACCACCAAGAGAGTCTGACGCCTCAGCACTTATCGAGGAGCGACTGAAAGTAAGCCAAGCATTGGTTGAGATCTAGTAAACAAGGACTGAAGTGGCAGTAGGAGGAGACCGGCCCACTCAGAGGGAAACGGGGTCTCTGAACGTTGCTCTCACTTTCTTCTCGAGGGCGGGGGGCGACGCCACACGTTCCAGATCCTGGACGGCCCTGTACGTGCATGTGTATCGCCATGCCATGCGTTTTGCCAACCGAGCTCAACAACATCGCCAGAGGCTTCGGGCTGTAGATCTACTCCACGACGTTAAGGAGACGTGTGTTCAAGTGAAAGCGAAAGTTTTTTTTCTCAAAGGGGAACTGACGCAGTGCCTCTTCTGTATGTCTTCACTGAAATGAGCAATTTACCGGCAGACAGAGTCTCTCCTAGTCGTTGCACTGGATATGTGGGCATCATCGTTCCTTACGTTGATTTTCATAGCAGCTGAGTTCCCCTTCGAGGTTACTGGGGAGCAGGGTGAGTTTCATTCCAGTTCCTACTATTTTGAGGACAAATATGTACACTCTCAGGGACCCTGCATGTGTTATGTATGTGCGTGTGTGTGAATTTCTAAGTGAAGCCAGTTCTCTGTTGCAGTGCCTGTAAAAAGCCCTCTATCCCCTCAGTTAAAGTGAGAGTTGTGACAGAACCAGAGGAAGCTCTGTAGCCTTGTTACTGCACCAAACGACCACAGAGTGAAACCTCTCGTTATGGGATATTTGTGCTTTCTATCGAGAGCCTCTGACAGGTTTGATGACAAACAGCAGCAGCACTGGGTCAATGCATTCTGCCTAATGGGATAACAGCATGCAGGCCTACTCCAAAGAAAATGAAAGGTGGACTCAGCAATTTGCTTTTTTTCCTTATCATCATGACTAAGCTAACCAAACCCCAACTGGCAGTGTTTTATGGGCTCTAACAGACTAAAAACAAATCTATCCCTAACTAATATCAGTATGTGGTATTTATGTGGTGTGTTTCCCAAATGTGAAAAATAACACCCAGATGGCAGTCATTGCAGAGGCATTTAATCTCAGGAGCACATCAGCAAATTTTATTCATACAAAGAGATATTGAATGCTCTTTTATATAACAAAGGGTCTCTGACAGCATGCTGCATAACTAAATATTTGTCATGTTGCTACATGACTAGTAGACTGAGTCATACCAGAATAGACTGATTTAACAAATGGCAATGCTTTGGTGAAACATTTTTTCAGGGGTCGTCAATTTGTTCCCAGTATCACTTTCTATCAGGTGATACTGTTGAGTGATTGAAAGAACAGCTGCTTTGGCCTTAATGGGGAACATCTGATGCCAAACAGTTACAACAGTCCCTGCGCAATGATGTCTTTAATAATGTCTATAATAAATGCACACTGTACTTCAAATATCTACATGCATATGCTTTACACACGCACAGTTTCCCTAAGCAGATCTCACTCTGATCTCGCAAGTCTCAAAATAACTAGGACTTTTTAACTTTTTTTCTGAACATCCGGATTTTACTTGACGCCACTGTTTCCTTAAGCTCATTTGATGTGCTTTGTTTGGGTTTTTGTTGTTGTTGTTTGTTGTTTTTATCTGTATTTTACAGAGTTAACAACAAAGCTACACAGTGCGAGACTGTACAAAGACAGTTGTTTATAACTTGTAGTTGGAGAAAGACAATTGTTCAACTTGTAGATGGAGAAGGCTTCCTTAAGCTGCCACATCATACTGATTTCAATTGCCAAGTATAAGCGTAGGCCAAATAGGTTCAGCGTTGTGAAGTGTGTTCTGCTCTCTACAGGATGGAATGTTTTATGCTGGTGTATGATCGCAGATAACAGAGCTGCTGGACTAGCTTTAATAACCCCAATTGCTGTTTAAGCTAATGTCCCATCTGTGTTTACCTATCAAATAGCACATGGAGTTACTTTCAGATGGCTTATCATTGGGTTTAGGTGATAGGTATGATGAAATAGTATGTTCAATGCTTGTTTTTGTTTTGTGAAGTTTGTTTCTATGCCATGGGGTTAGTTAGAGTGGCTCTGAAATAGCCAGAGGTCACAGTGCAAAGATTTATGAAGTGATTAAAAGTTAAATTTCTGTAGAATTGGTAGATAGTACAAGTGCAAAGAATAATCTGCTTCCTTCCTACTTAAGGTTCTGCAAAGCTTCGTGTGACCAGGAAAATGGTGTGTTTTCATGTTTGCGTTATTTAGGTTTGACAGGTAAAGGATGTGGTGAGCTGTTCTGCACTAGAAAAAGCAGAGAGACAGTCAACATGTGCAGTGCCGGTACACAGTCCTTACACATCATACGATGAATAATGATAATGATAATACTGATAAGAATACCAACCACAACATCAACAATAGAAATAAAATTAATAGTAAATGTGTTAATATCTTTAATTTAGATGTTGAAATTGTATCATTACAAGTGGATGTATGTTTCCACATTTTAACGTTGACATTGATAGACTGTTATAAGTGATGCTGTAATGTGCTTTTTTCCGTATGTTGGTTACCACTCTGACTTGTTTTTCTTTATTTAACACTTTGCGCAGATGTGCCCGAGATAGCCATGTCTGCTGTGAGTGAAAAGAAAAAATACAGATCTTGATTTTGTCAAAAATGAGGCTTTAAAACATTTGATTGATTACAGTGGTTTCATTTCTTGTTCAAATGGTTTGTTGGTATTCATTATTATTCATAATTTTAATGTTTATGTGCTTTTTAATATGTAGGTGAGACTAAACACAAACTGACCTATTTGCGCCTTAATCACTAACAATTTCATCACAAAAAAAACGAAGAGTAAGGACAGTCATCAAATAAATATTCATACAAGTAAAACAGTGTGATTAAGAAATGATGAATGTGCATCTGTCTGTCTGTCTGTGTGTGTCACTCTATCATCAGCCTCATAGACAGGGTTGAAAACTCATCAGTGTGTAGCTGTCAGAGCATCTCACTTATGTAGTTTAACACTTTGCACAGATGTGCCAGAGACAGCCATATCTGCTGTGAGTGAAAACAAAATAAACAGATTCAGTTACAGCTGATAATTACTTAGTAAAACTTTTTAAACGACATATGCATGACGAATAATGGAGTTTATATGGTAAGAGTATATATGTATTGAAAAGATTTAAAAATACAATAACAGGTTGTTATAAACCTGTTATAAAATGTGCAGTGAAAACCTTAAATCCAGTTTTCTCAGTTTTGGCTTGCTTTTCAGACATGCTCAGATGATTGAGAGCTTTCTGAGAGAGATATTTTTAAACTTCTAAAACTCATGTGTGTGAGATTTTATTTTGTTATAAACATATAAAAACAAAAATATGCATTCTCAGCTCCCAACCAATCACTGCAGTTGTGCAGAACGTCCATTTAAATGTTTGACAGTGACCCCAGACATAAAACCAAAGTAACTTAAATTATTATTATTATTATTATTATTATTATTATTATTATTATTATTATTATTTAGTAGAGATGTTTTGTCTATGACTAGTTGAATTTTACATTTAAAATGTCTAAATTTAAAAATGGCAACAGCATCTTAACATGCATATCCATGTTCTATATGGAAAATTATATTAGCTGAGAAGGGGGTTTTCTGTGTCTGCGCACACTAGTGTTAAAAAATAGAACATTCCACTCGGACAGAAATAATAAGCTGTTTTACATACAACTCCCACGTATCATTAACTGAAATCGCTCAGCTATGATCTTTTACTCAAAAATATCAGATCGTATGGAAGAAAAACATATGATCATTTCCGTTGACATGGCTGCTGAATGTGTGTCATCTTTGTCCTTTGTCCCCATGGCAATAAGACTCTTTAATGCTCTTTGACCCTTTTTATTTTTTATTTATTTATTAATTTTTAGTTTAGTTTTTATTTTTATCCTACTTTTTATCATTATTTAATTATTCTATTTTTTATTCTATCTATTCTTAGTATTATATCTATTTTAATTATTTTATTTATGAATGAGCTACTGGATATCTGAATTTTCCCTTGGGGACCAATAAAGTTTCTATCTATCTATCTATCTATCTATCTATCTATCTATCTATCTGCCCAAAGTTCATTGAGAAAGCCATTCACTCAAAGATTGACTGCTGACCAAATCTGCTGCCTATTATATGTAAGTCTGCTAAGGTAAATTAAAGGTAAGCAGAGGAAGTAGGCCCCAAATGTTCATAAGAGTCTCCATAATTACTCTCTTTCAAGGTGTCTGAGTCACGCAGAGGAAGTAGACCCCAAATATTCACATGGTTTTCTACAATTACTCTCTTTCTGAGCTTTAATGGCATTCATGTGGACATCTGAATATCACCTTTCCCATGTCTGCCTACTCCTTTGACAGTTGTCCGCAAAGTCCCTTTGCTCCCTGAGAAACTGACCCCAATACACAGCAAATACCACAGGCATGGCATCCCAGATTTCCCAATATTCTGCACTTTATACTCCTGAAGCCTTACCATAGGCTTGATTACTGTCCTACATGAAAAGATTTCTAAATGGTTCATGGCTTGGATGTGCCCAGCTTGGAGCTTCACTCAGTAAAGAACCTTTACATTATGTTGAGGTTCTGAGGAGTGAGTGTTGTATCCTGGAGAGTGAGTTTCTTCAAACCTGCACATTGCACATTTTGAAGTTTCTTTAAAGGCTCTTTAGGGAACTAAAATGGTTCTTTATGGCTTATCAGCAGAATTACTGGGAGTCTGACATTAGTGTGCGGCAGAACTTGCAGCTTCTTGTAATTCCCCTGGTAAAAGAAGCTAATGAGAGGAAAGGTAATAAGAGAGGAAATGAAAGATGTAAGTAGGAGTTAAGGGAAGTTAGATAAGCTAAGTAAAAGAGAAAAAATTAGCAAGCGTAGGATTGTGGTCACTCATGATCAGCCACTGAAGTGCGTCATATAGGTTATCACAAGATCATTAGTCTTAATAACCTTCCGCAGTATCTGTGCAGAACAAAAAACAACCTTGCCTCAGCCCAGCTGAAGTTCTATGCTAATTATGGACAGGCTGTGCCCTTAATCTTGTATCTACAGTGAGGAGAAACAAGAATTCAGACTTCCTGTTAACTTTCGCTTCCACTTCCACGGGGCAGCCAGTAGCCTGGTGGTTAGGGAATCACCCCTGCGATTGGAAGGGCATGGGTTCGAATCCCAGGACTGCCAGTGGCACCAGTGAGGTACCCTTGAGCAAGGGACCGTCCCCACACATTGCTCCACAGGCGAAGCGTCACTACACTTTACACTTCAAGTGTATAAGCATAATGTCTTTGAAGTTCATATGAACAAAAAATGTGTTCATGAGTGTAAACAAAAATATCTCTACAAAAATTGCTCTACAAAAAATATCTTCAAATAATAACTTGAGAAGACAGGGCACATGTATTTATTTTTTATGTTCAGTGTAAAGCCTTTCTGTTCAAAGTAACTTTGGAGCATTTCCATTGGTTAATTCATTAAGAACTTATCGTAACGGGCTTCTGCTGTGTTCAAATGAAGTTAAAACCACCGGCAGGTTGAGTGAATAACGCTGATTGTCTCGTTACAGTGGCACCTGTCAAGGGTTGGGATATATTAGGCAGAAAATGATCAGTTGGGTAATGGGCAAGTGTATAAACCTAAGTGACTTTGACAAGGCCGGAGTGTGATGGCCAGACGACTGGGTCAGAGCATTGGCAGGTCTTTTATGCTGCACTAGATATTTGCTACCAAGCATAGCTAAACCAGCTGGACTCCACTGTAGTGAAGGGTTGTAGCTCTTGACAACTACCCTGTAACATTCTGATGGTTTTTCCTGTGTCATTTTCCCTTGTTTTGCGATGGAGAACGAGCTGAACTTGGGTGTCTGTCACCCACTAACAGAGCTGTGGCTGCTACTTGACTGACATTGTCTACGGGATTATTTAAGGAGATAAATTAGAAGTGCTTAAAACTGATGCTAACTGTACAGCCTTATTTTGCTCACAGTTGTGAGTGTTACCTGACTTGACATGGTCAAGACAGTCACAGTTTTAGTCTGCCAAATAAGATAAGATAAGGTAAGATAAGATAAGATAAACCTTTATTAGTCCCACAAGTGGGAAATTTGCATTGCTACGGTAGAAATTGAACAGTACAAAGGTAGGAGCGGCAAAAACAATAGAATTAAAGCCACACAACAGTATAATATAAAAAGCACACTATACGAATAAGACAAAAATATAAATTTAGACATTTGTGTGTGTATGTAAATATATATGTGTATATATAAACAGCTGGGAGGCTACAGTGAAGACATAGGTGCAGCTAAAACATCATGAGGTTGCTAGTGTTACCCCCTTAACTTCTGTTTGCATATAGCTGCATTTTCCTTAAATTTAGTAAAGTGTGCCCACACATTTGAACATTTGCCCTGTCAGCAACGTCTGCATTCATGACATGTCGGAAATTTGGAACTTATAAGCTCTGAAAAAACGCTTTCCCGCTGATGTCACACACAGAAGAGAGCATCCCTCCCGTCCCTCCTGCTGATCAAATCTAGCACTAGTTAAAAATGCCAGTTATGTTAGATTGAATTTACATTACAGAAACACTGGTAGCAGCATTGTTTGTCAGGATGTTGTCAAAATTTTGCTACTGACCACTCAGGAACCTGTCCCAGTTTTTTATGTTTACACATCTTATTTACAGTAGCACTCTCTGGCATATTTTTTAAGAGTGTTGGGGAAGCCTCATAAATGAAGATCCAGCAGTCAATAGCTATACATTTACAAAATGAACATATATGACAGGTGTTTCTGATAAGATGACTTATCTACTGATCGCATAGTCTTTCCATCCTGCATTTTAATGGGAAAGATATGGCTCTATCTTGAACCTGCAGATGTGCACATGTCTACAAGTGTTTTGCTTTTACTTTCTCAGGAAAGTGCAAGGCTCCTGAACCAGTGAGCAACGCAAAGACACCGGACACAGCTGAATCTTCTTCTGCTGCTTTCCGTATGAAGTGTATAGACGGCTATGTAAGGAAGGCTGGGACATCCAACTACTTCAGATGCGAGCGTAATAAGTCAACCGGTCAACATAACTGGGTGAACAGTCTACCCCTAATATGTATACGTAAGACACTTATTTTTCACAGTACATTACGTTATAATGTTGATATTTTGTAAAGAAGTTCGATTGCCCCAGGATACTTCGTTGTGCTGTATTATTTAACAGCAGTAATTAGTCAGTGAGAGACAATTATGTGTGCGGTGTTTTGACTAATATTTTGAGTCTTTCATTCTACATCCTTTTAAAGTATTAATCTCTGTGGTCCAAAGGGTCTTATGTCTTGGATTTATTTCTTCACAACACATTTGCAGGATGTTAATGAATAACTGAAAGACTTTTAGATTTTACCATTCTTCTCTACCTGTGTTCATGAAAGCAGTCACATAACTGAATTATCACTGATTATTTTAAATATATAATTAATGAAAAATAGGCTAGACTATTTAAGGCTGCCATACATTAATAACATTCATTCAGTGAGTATGATGTGTTAATACATGAATCTTTTATTCTTGCAGCTGATCCAAAGCTGAAACCAACCAGTGGTAAGCAGTATCTTACTTCATAAGCTTCTTTTCTATACTACACTTCTTGACACACAGTATAGGATGAAACTCAGTACAGAACTCAACTGGATAAAAGCTCTGCGATATGATTACTCCTGCTTTACTATACTACACTCCTCGACACTCAGTATAGATTGATGATTGATTACGACCAATAATGTCATAAATAATTGATCCATCTGGTAGTAGTGCAGATTGAAGCCCAGCTGCTCGCACACTGTGTTATACTTCTATGATATAATCCACGATTAATAATCCACACTGCATGCTCACTGCTTTGATGTAATCCACGATTAATAATCCACACTGCATGCTCACCTCTACGATATAATCTACAATCAGAGCCCTCTTGTTCAAATACAACTTGTAACAGTTTGTCTTTCAAAGTGCACAAGAAACTGTATTATATGGGAAAAATAGTGAAATAGGTCTCCTTTCAGTGCCTTTGGCAGACTACACGGCGACAAGGCTTTCAGAAGACTTATGGATAAAAAAACAAGCAGTAAACTAACAAAAGGATCATTCCTTGCCAACTTAGTAAGGAGCTGTCCGGTCACGTTATGAATTTCCATTAAAAAATTACAGCAAAAAAAACTGCATTCTAAATATTGAGTTTAACTGCCTACAGAATGACTAAGCTGAAATATAAACTGGGCATAAATACACCACTAGAATAATATTTCACTTTTTTCGTATTTTAAATAAATATACAGTATATAATGATATTTATTTGTAGGATTCATTTTATATGTGTAGTATTGTTCATATTTGAAATTTTATCTTTAAATCAGTTTTTAAGACTGGATGAACAACACTGAAATGTGCAGACCAGCCTCCAGAACTAGGATTGTTAACTCCTGCTCTAGAGTATTCCTTTAAGACAACGGAATACAAAGTTTTCTGACTTAAATCTGTATTTGCAGCTGATTCCACTTGTTTAATCAGGTGGTCGAATGTCTTCAAACAATGAATTAGTTTAGGTCCTGCTTTGTTTAAAATGAAAACCTGTAGCCACACCATGGGACATGGGACATGCCCATAACATGGGACATGCCTTCTATAGACAATGATTGTGCCAATATAAAGGCCATATGCAATGAAAATACATTACAAAATACCTTATTTTTACATGCATTCAACTGGAAGCAATACGTTACTGCTTACTACTTTCACTACTCATTACAGTAATTCTGCAAACACACACACTTGAGAGATAAAGATCAAGAAAACATTTAAAAAATGAGTACAATGCCTGTCTGATAAAGATGGCTTACGTCATGCTTCTTAGAAAGTTGCTTAAAAGTGAATAGAAATCTTTAGTATTTGTGTCCTTTTTTCGGTTGTGAACACACAGCCCCGCACATCTGCCCCAAATCTCACTCTTTTTACAGCCAGGACGACAGAGAAGACATGGTGTACCACCATGGGAAAAACAAAGACCACTTCTACAGCATCTGGTATGAATGGTTTTATGAAGTATGTATGTGTATGTTTGTGAAAATGGACACTGAAAAAAATGATGCATCAAATGTACTTCATTGTACATTTCAGCTTACACTGTTTCCACATCAATCCAATATATTACAAGTGCATGTTGTCTTTTAGTTTGTTTACTTCATAATTGTGGCAACGGTTGCGTATGTAATTAATTCATGTGGAACTTAGGCACACATTTGAATTAAGTGCATTCAGTTCATCATTTTTTTTCAGTGCATTTCCTGTGTCTGTGTGCGTGTGCGTGTGTGTGTGTGTGTGTGTGTGTGTGTGTGTGTGTGTATCTGTGTGTGTGTTATATGTGTCTATTTTTTGTATGATCCACTCCTTTTGACCTATGACAGGACAGGCTGCCTTTACAACAACACATACAGTTACCACCACAACAGGGACTTCCCTCCTCACAACAATGAGGACCACAACAAAAGAGGCCAATACGATTAGAATTTCATCATCCACTGCACTGAAAGTCAGAGAAAATGTGACCTCAGTGTCCCCACAGTCCACCCCCCCAAGCAACATCATCACCACAACAGGTGAAAGCTTGAACCCCCCCCCCCGTCCCTTCTCCATCGGGCCGCCGGTCAGCATGATCTAAACCAGAATAATCACTACTTAATACAAATGCTGAAAAACATAGTGCGCTTTGCTTGGTTCAGATGTGTACATCATGAAAGATTGATGTGAGAAATATCAACACATACACTGTATGGACAAAAGTATTGGGGTGCCTGACCATTACACCAACAGGGATTTTAATGATATTGCATTCAAATACATAGACTTCTTTGCAGCTTCAACAGCTTCCACTCTTCTTGTAAGGCTTCCCACAAGATTGTGGAGTGTTTCTGTGGGAATTTGTGCCCATTCATTCTGTAGAGCATTTATGAGGTCAGGTACTGATGTTGGACGAGAAGGCCTGGCTCGCAATCTCCGTTCCAGGTTATCCCAAAGGTGTTGGATGAGGTGGAGATCAGGGCTCTGTGTGGGCTAGTCAAGTTCTTCCACACAGAACTCATCCAACCATGTCTAGCCCAAAGCCTGAAAAGCAGGTGTGTCCCAATACTTTTGTCCATATAGTGTAGATGGATCGATGGGCAACATGCACATTTAAATGAGGTAAATTCAGCACTTTTTTTCCATCTAAACCAAGGTGCATAGCTAAACATTCATTTCAACTCATGTTCTCATTACCAACGCATGATCATTTCTTACTTTCATGAAACAACACTGGTGTGGGATTTCGGTGATATGCTTTCTTTTTTGACCTGACGAATGGGAGTGGATGGGTGCTGATGCTGAGTCTGCATAGATTTTTCCAAATGTAGCTGTCAGTACAGGCAAAAAATCCCATTCATCCTAAAGAGAAATTGTACCAGTCTTTTTTTATTTGTTGCTTAATGTTTAGGTAAACTGCTCAAGGCTAGTCTAAGCTGGAAACAGTAATGATGACTTTACCACCATGCTAATTGTAACTAAATTACTTAACAAAAACTACATCCAATCTGTCTTAACGAGAAATGGATTGGATTTTTTCCTGCACCGAAGTCCAACCCAGCATTTTCTACTCATTCAGAAACACTTTCAAACACCTTATATTTACTAGGGTTTATGGCATTTATAGGTCTGTAGAGGCCGTTATTTTAGGATCGGTGTCTTTTTAGGTTGGCAGAACTTGACAGGATAAAAGCTCTGCGATATATTCACAAGTCCTTAGATAAATGGAATGATAAACTGACACTTTTTTGTTACTTCCTGTCCTTTTTTGTTACTTCAAACATGGCTGAGAGTGTCTGCTATAGTTGACTGCTTAAAAGAAAGCAGGAAATAAGTGGTGCTTGTTGTAAGCTTTTGATAAGTAATGTAAATAAAGCAGCAGAAAACTTGTGAAAATGAAACCTATATGCTAGACTTTGCATATTACTTTTTCCAAGAGAAGAAAACAGAAAGGCATTATAATAAAAATGCTTTGTAATATAATGTGAAGTCATGAAGACAGACCAACTTTCAGGTTCAGCTGTGCTGTAGTCTGACACAGTATGGAGCGCATTTGCATGCACCAGTGTGCCAAATTGCTATTTCTTGGGATTCTGAGACTGGGACACTTGCCCATTAAAATTGATCTACGATGAGATTTCCCTTGCTTCCCTTGCAGTTCACACTAAAGTTATAAGGGGTTTGGGGTTGTCACTTTACTCAGAATTGATTACTCAAAATTAGAAACCTCGTAAAAAGTATGTTAAGTTCTCAATAAACCAGGTTAGTGATTGGTTCACAACTTGAATGGTAAACACGGTGTTCACGGGTCATAATAAAGCCAAGTTTATCAAGCTGAAGATTCTCAACAAGAGGACGATATTAGAGCTATTATTTGCTTTTGTAAGCACCAGTAAGAGAAGAAAACTACACCACCAGGATCGTACTAATGCCTCTACACTATATGGACAAAAGTATTGGGACACACCTCTTAATTACTGAATTTGGGTGAAGGGCATCCAGTGAAGGGCAACCTTAATGCTTCAGCATACCAAGACATTTTGAACAACGCCATGCTTCCAACTTTGTGGACACAGTTTGGGGAAGAACCTTTTCTATTCCAGCATGACTGTGCCCCAGTGCACAAAGCAACGTCCATAAAGACATGGACAAGAGTGAAAGCTGTTACAACTGCAAAGGGGGACCAACTCCATGTTAAAGTCTATGTATTTGAATGCAGTGTCAATGTCAAGTCCCTGTTGGTGTAATGGTCAGGTGTTCCAGTACTTTTGTCCATATAGTATAGTTATAAATGGCAAGTATATGAAATAAAAGTAAATGTTTAATGTTACAAATTGCATGTATATGGAGTACAATGGTTGGTTTAACTAGGTGTAGACTACTCCACCTGTCATACCTTAAAATGAGATGCATTCAGCACACTCTCTTGCTTATTGACTTCTCTGCTTAAAACACCCGATTCTGCAACCAGACACATTTTAGAACTGATGATCAGGAAAACACTAAATTATAAAATACTAAATAAGAAGCACAATGACTGAAAAAACTGGAGAACCATGCTCTCCATACACAGTATTATAAAAATAGGGCCATATTGAGCTTTTATTCATGTGTAAATGATGTACACATTTAAATTCAGAACATCACTCTTTTCTTTTCTGCTTCATCGCTAGCTTTTGCTTGCTGGTCCAAGCTTAGCTGATGGTGTCTTATAAAGATGACTGTGGGATGGCAAAACAAATGTTCCCTCATTACCTCATGCTTTCTGGAATTGGATAGAAATCTTAAGTATTTGTGTTGTTTTTCAGTTGTGAACACATCTGCCCAAAATCTCACTCTTTTGACATCCAGTACAACAGAGAAGACATGGTGTACCACAGTGGGAAAAACAAAGACCACTTCTACAACATCTGGTATGAATGGTTCTTTGAAGTATGTATGTGTGTGTGTGCACATCTGCACTGAAAAAATGATGCATCAAATGGATTTAATGTGTACATCATTTCCACAAAGGAAGGAGGGGAGGAAGGAAGGAAGCGAGGAAGGAAGGAAGGAAGGAAGGATGGATGGATGGATGGATGGATGGATGGATGCTTAAGGGGAAGTTTGGGTGCAACAGTAGCAAAAGATGAAACATGCAAGTTCAAGTCAAGTGAAAGATAAATTTGGATAGATTGTTTTCACATAGAAACATTATACATGTTGAAATGAGGTATGAGGTCCTTCTCATGCTTTCATGAAAAAACTGGTGTGGGATATCAGTGAGATGCTTTCTTTTTAGCCTAATGAATGGAACTGGAAGGGCACTGGCACAGGCAGACAATCCCACTCATCCTAAAGAGAAATTGTATTAGTGTTATTTTTGGATTTGCCAAAGTGGCACAATAGCAGTTTTTCTTTTTTCAATACCGATATTAAAGCCTTCTTGTTCAATACTGATAGCGGCTGATCCTAAAATTTTACTAAGCTTCAAAATGAGCTGTTTTTAGTTTGAAGCACTTCACTTTTAGAATCTTAAAGGAGGCCATCGTTCAGTTAACTACTCAAAACATTCTTCTACCCAATGACATGGCATGAGCCAGTGCTATATTTTCCCAAGGGAAAACATTGTCTATTTCAGGCTACATTTGTCACCAGATTAGTTTGAACACATTCTTCTTTTCCCTCCAAAATCCAGCCCAGCATTTTCTGACTAATACCAATACCCATCAGTAGCAATATGCCATCTGTAATTCTGACAGTGTGACTATTCACATGCTTACAAAATAAAATCATGTGAAATTAAAAAAACATACCCTAAAGGTAGTTCTTTTTTTTGGTTTTTTGCCAAAAACTGACTTGATCTTTTGCACTACTGGTATTATAGAATAATGCATAAGTGGGCAGAGCATGGACAGGTCAAGACCACACGCAAGACATTTTTCCCACATTTACATTCTCATCAAGCTGCATATCAGATTAAAAAACAAAAATCATATCTATGTAATATTATGGCAAAAAAAAATCACATCATGTGGCCCACTTGATTCACAGAATAACCATGTTTACTAAATCTGAATGTACTGATAAAAAACAGATGAAGGCCAAATCCAGCATGAAATGGATACATTATATTAAATCCTGAATACCAAGTTTTACAAGATGAATTACAAACTTTTTCAGAAACATCTTTTATCTCTCTTTCCATACAACTTTTCAGACACAAAAAAGTACTCTTTTGATACTTGTTCTGGTTCAAACACGGCTGAGATTGTCTGCCGCAAGTTGATTGTTTACACAAAACAAGAATAAAATAATAATAATATTAAAACATATTTAAAATGTACTCAATATATCAGTTTAGTAATTAGTGCTATTAGTTGCTTTTGTGATCATCACTGAAAAAGAGGAAACCTACATCACCAAGATCTCACTAATGTATGTAGTTAAAAAATTGCCTGTATATGGAATAAAAGTGAACATTTAATGTTACAAAGTGCATGTATATGAAATAAAAATGTATATCAAGTAAAAATCTTTGTTTAATTAGGTCTAGACTGAACAGCCTGACAGACTGCGAACAGGTTAACAGACAACTCCAGTGATATTCAGAACTGGACGAATATACCACAAGCAAAGAACAGAAAAAAAAAATCCACACACAAATATACAGAAGCGCAATCCTCTTCAATAAAATAAACCAAAGAATTATATTTTCATTACCAATGTTAAAATTATTATTCAAGTAAATAAGTGTAAATAAATACAAATAAAGAAAACAAAACTCACACTTAGCAGAGGAAAAGCCACAAAACTTTACAAACTTTGTAAAGTAGTATTACTTGGTTCCTGCAATAACAGGAGGAACGTGAACAGGAGAGTATCAGTACGTGTGCCTCCTCTTTGGCTACACGACGTAATTGTTGTGCTGTACTGATTAGATACGTCTCTAATAGGAGCTCACTAATTTTTCAAGCCTATAAAGCAGCACTGTATAGTCACCTAAACTGCAAATGGATTGTGAAATGATGCAGATAGAATCCAGCAATGAAATGAAAGATCAATTTATTATACATCTGCATGAATAACATTATTCTTGATGTTGAAGTCTATATGATATTTTGCTAACAAACTAACTCACTGAAGTGTCCTGCCATTACTGTTATGCATGCATTTAAGCAAATTTTCCAGCATTTTAAGAATTAATATTTTTAACCATACTAGCAAATGTCACATGAGCATTCTTTTTCTCTTCTCTGTCCCCTACTCCTGTTGCCTTTGTGGAGCCGTTGCATTAGTGTCAGGCTGGAGTTTGTCAGGCACCAGGGAGCACCATAATATATTTTATTATTTTGAGTAATAATAAATGGAGTTATTTTGAGTTTATTTTGTGTTACCCATAGCAGTCCACAGGTACTGTGGTAGTTGTGCTTCATGTTAAATTATTATAATTAAATTATTAAATTATTATATTCTCTGCAAAAAGCGTGTGATGCATGTGAATGTAACCGCAGCCCTGAGCTTGGCGCTACAAAAAAAATGAAATTCCCACATGGCAAGAGCAGTTGTTATAGCTACTTATAAATAATAATATGAACAGCTGTGACAAGTTACTGGCTTTGGGAGAGATTGAGCCCAGATTGTTTTTTGAAGCTCAGTGCAGGGCAGCTGATCACAACATTTGGAGGTCATTTAGAGTCTTAGTAAAAAAAAAAGCTCTTTTGTATTTGTAAGGGATAAAGAGAATAGTCAGGTGAAAATAGGCATATAAAAAATGATTGTGCCTTCTTTTGTACATGAACTCACAAAAATGTCATAAATGGACTTCTGGAAATAAAATACAAGTCAGATATGTGTGCTTTAAGAAGCCATTCAGACATTACAAGTGAGCTTTCCTGTTATGAGTGCTGTTACTTCTTTTTTCTGCATAACACTGCTGAACTGCAGTGCAGATTCAAACACACACTTTTCTCTCTTATGGTATTCTCACCGCATTAAAAAGAATGATTCATGATTCAAATGTGTCCTTCGCTTACACATGAGTGGAACATGTTGCATCAGCACTATTCTTGAAAAAAGAACGGTGTTTGTGTCAGGATGCTGAATACTTGCCAACAACAGCTCTCTGACACGCCACCGCTGTATCTCACTCACTACTCACTTGCTATCTCGCTGTCTTTCAGGACCCAGTGTGAATGGGACTGCAATGCCTTCCTATGCAAGTAAGTAGCTCCACATTTGCCTTTGTCCACCCCATGGGCCAATGACCCCTTCCCTGTGCACTGAAAAAGTGATGCATTGAATTGACTTGATTGTTCATCGTTTCCACATGAATAACAAATATCACGTCCACACAATTCATCTCTCTGTTTATTCATTTGTAGCAGGATTTGTGTTGATCTAATATCAAGGCATCACTGCACCTGCATGTTTGTGGCATACATTGCTTGTCTTTGCCAATATGGGCTACACTGTCATTCTTTTCTGTCCATGATTACCATCAGCAGGAGTCTGGTGGGTTTAGTTTACCGACATTATCCACACAGTCATTGATACGAGGGAGAGAAAAAGGATCTGAGCAAGTAACTGTGCTTCTTTAACAAAAATCTGTTCAGAAATGTGAGGTACCATCATGCTTAAGAACTAAAAAGTGAAAGAACTCCACTGATACTTTGCTAAATCAATATCAAAGAGGAGCTGTACCTCATAAAGGCATGCTTAACTGGGTTTATGGATGCTATCCTGATTAGTTTAATAATCTTCTAATGTAAAGACCCAGCGCATTTGTTTTACTTCTTAAGCAAAAGTGAGGAGCAAGTCTGTGATGATCTGCATACTTTTGTCAATGGATAATTTATGTCTAGGAAGTGCATAAAATGACCTCTTAAGTTTTAAAAGATTTTTACACTGCCTCCTAAGCACCTTTTAGAATTACACTGAACCATCATGAAATCACTGTCTGCCACAGAGGTGGTGATAGGGTCAGTGGACATCCAGAAATCTCCATGGTGCCACTAATGCAGAACCAATTATTTATCACTTTAATGCAACCTGTATAATGTTCTTAAAGTTGCAACATACCTTTGTGTCTAATTAGGGACCAGTTATGTTAATTAATATATGAACACACCTGACCATAAATGTTACTGACATAGAACATAGAAACACTGATGCAGGTTTGCATGTGGATAGAACTCACTCTCTCCTTTGTGGCTTATGTTTCTCTCTCTCTCTCTCTCTGTGTCTGTCTGTCTGTCTGTCTCTTTCTCTCTCTCTCTCTTTCTCTCTCTCTCTCTCTCTGTCTGTCTGTCTGTCTCTCTCTCTCTCTCTCTGTGTCTGTCTGTCTCTCTCTGTCTCTGTCTCTCTCTCTTTCCCTGTTGCTGTTTAATTTGCTTGCTTACATTCTTGTCCTGGTAAAGTTGTGAGTCCTACTGTACATCATATATTTCCATTCTGCTTTCTTCATTTGTCACGTGACAAAATAACAAGATTTTTAGTTAGCACATATGAGTTGTCTAGATAAGGGCTGACTGTATGATCTTTGTCGGTACCATTTGTCATTAGTAGCATTGTGTTGTACCCAGACTAATTTACTGAATACACACATAAACATACATTTTGGAGACCATAAATGTTCTCCAGTTGTGAGGAGCATAACCTACGCATGACTTTATGGATGTGTTTGAATAGTTAAATGAGACTTATTTTTGGGTCTACATGCCCTGATTTTGCCTGATATGGTAGCCTTGTGGATCCACAAGCTAATCAGTTCTGCCATTATACTTAGTGAGGTCATGGGATATTGATTAGAGAAAACCAACGAAAGTAAAAAAGAAGGAATGTTTGGTATTTGGATGCTGTCTTTTGTTTCCATGTTTTCTGCTGTTGTTCTCTTTTCTCCTGTTCGGTCGCTTATAGAATTTGATCATTTAAGGCTAGTTAGCTAACACGGTGAAAGGGAAATGCATCCTAATTTGAGAATGAACCAAAGGTGAAAAAAAAGATTCAGATCTTTGCTTGAAACATTTGGGGTGTAAACCCTGTAAGCCCAGCCCTAGCACTGCCCATGGTCTTTATATTACACCTGATACCTTATATTGCATTTTCATTATCTGTGACACAAACTTGCCCTGGACACCAGGCACCCGTGTATTGAAATTACATTGATCAGCTACAAAATTAAAACCACTGACAGATGAAGTGAATAGCATTTATTATAAACTTACAGGAAAATCTTATGCGAAAAGTAAAGCTATATAAAGATATTCCTGTAGGTTTATGAACTTTTACATCATTTAGTCAGAGCAGTTTGAAAACTTCCCTTTATAAATATTTTTTAAACAAAATTATATCTTCCATTAATAAGAATTTCCCTGTGTTTCCTGTGTGTGTTAGCATCAAGCTAACAGTGCCTCTTTACTTTCTCAGAGAGTTACATGCTTCTCATGGCAGCTGTAGACTTTAAATCATGTAAGGCATGCATGACATACTTTGTAGTTTGTGTTTTTCAGCAAATTCCACAATTAGTATGTAAACTTCTTAATATCTGCTGAGTATAGCAAACAAAATTACATATTTATGCAGGGCATGTTTAGTTTAAAGCCTTTTACTCTCAGTTCTTATATTCTTATGTTTTAATTATCAAGCTCATTCGTAGCTCATGTTGGTTTCAGTGTTCTCTTTTGGGTTACTATAGGCTAATGGTCTTGCTCTGTGTCCGACAAAACAGGACTGTCTGGTCTGATGTTTGTAGAAATGATACACACATTCAAACCTGAGAGTTTCCTGATTCCTCTCTTTTCTGTGTTTAGCCACAGGAGGGATAGCTGCAGGGGCAATATTAATCATTTTGGTGGTTGCAGCATTAGGAGGAGTTCTTCTCTTGTGTCGACGGTAAGGTTTTGAACAAGTACAGTGTGGCTCATACAGTGCCCTTTACAATTCTTGGCACCCTCATTTAATACGAATGAGTAACAAAAAAAGTTACTCTTTTTTTGTGAAGCATTGTATTTACTCAGCATAGAAAATCCATATGAGACTGTGATTGCAAATTAAATTATGTTCTGAAAAACATGTGTGTTGTAATTATTGGCACCCCATTCATTGTTCACTTGGTGAATGAGTTAAATGCAGAGAAAGAATTTCACACTGTGTGCTGTGGTGTGTTCATATTCAGCCCTCTTTTGCCAACAGCACTGAGTCTTGTCTTGTATTGTTTTATAAGACTTGATAAGACTTTTTGGACATTTCTCAATGCAGAATCTTTCCATATCTTGCAGAGTCTTCTCTTGTGCACTCTCTTCTTGAGCTACCCACAGGTTTTCAGTTGGATTTAGGTTGAGGGAATGGGATGACCATGGCAAAAGCATGACTTTGAGTTTATTTTACTCATTTTACTATTTTTTAAAGTGAATTTTGTTGTGTGTTTTGGATCGTTGTCCTGCTGGAAGATCCAACCACAACCAAGTTTTAGCTTCTTTACAAGTTTTGCCTTGTTGCAGTGGAATGCTCTTGAATTTTTCCCATGGTCATGGATGACTAAAAGATTTGGGCTGTGTGTCACCTCATTTTTGCACCTCAGTGAAACAGGAAATCAGTGATGACTGCTTCTTAAACACTTAGGACGACATAAAGTTAGTCCAGTATGTGTGGGATCATATTTCCTGTACATTTCTGAATTTCTTGGGGTACCAATAATTGTGACATAACGGTTTGTTTAAACTTTTTTTTTCAACTAGTTGCTTTATTCTAAGACTAAACTTACTTCAAATAATGGTAAGATTCTTTTACTATTTTCAATATAATATTAAGAAAATAAAGTTGATTTTTATAAGCCTTTTCAAATATCTTTAGCAATAATTCTGAAGGGCACTGTATCTGATCATTCTTTTAGGAAAGACTTCCTTCCTTGTAAATTTATAACTTGGTAGTAATTAGGGATGTGAAACTGACACTAAGAATATAACTAAGCTACTGAAAGTTGAAATCTTCTTGACCATCCACCATGACTTTCACAAAAGCCAAAGACCCTTGGAAGAAACGGATCAGCATATTACTGATACTATTCTGAATTTTGATACGCTGTTTTGATTTTTTTTTTTTTTTGACTAATACTAATTAATTCTCAAGATTATTAATGTGCTGTCCTTAATGTAAAGTGAAAAAAATGAAATGCCTTATTACAGTGCATACATTGCTCAGATTGTGGCTTGATGCTCTCTCGCTAATGATGCTCTTTCTCTCTCTCTCTTTCTTTCTCTGTTTTTCTCTCATTTCAAGGCGACGAGAGCACAGCAGGATTCCTCCAGAGGTGGTAGTTGTGGCACCTGGTCCATGTCTGCCCCTGTTAGATCGCCCCACCAGCCCAAGCAACTGCCTGGCAGACTCTGTCAAGTATTGTGGCAGTTCTGTGGAAGGCTCTACCACAAGACCAAACTCATACATAATCTGTTAAAACTGTAAAGACTTAAAAGATATATATTTTTATGTTATTTGAGTGTATTCTTCATGTGTTGTGGCACAATGAGTAACACCATTTTCCTCAAAGTACCACACTGGGGTTTAATCCTCCGCTTGGGCCAGCCCACCATGCTACACCATCAAGAGCCCTTGGGCAATACTCTTAATGCTGCATTCGGCTACCTCTGTAACATGATTAAAAGTTGAAAATCGCTCTGCATAAAGGCATATTATAAATAGTCAATCTGTGTGCATGTGTGCACACTGATGAGGCAAGCTGTGACAACCTGCGTAATATGCTGTTGGTCTTTCATTTGCCACCTAAACTGCTTCAGCCCACTGCACCGAGGCATGGACAGGTGCCCTGTGGTATCTGGGTCCAAGGCATCAACAGCAGTCCTGGAAGTTGCAAGGTGTTTTTCCAGCACATCCCGTAGATGCTCGTTGCAAATGATCTGGGGAATTTTGAGGCCTGGGCTATACCTTGAACTCTGTCATGTTCCTCAGACCCTTCCTGAACAGTGTGTGCAGTGTGGCAGTGTACATTATCCTGCTTAAACATTCCACTGCCTTTAGAGAATACAGTTGCCATGAAGGGGTGTACTTGGTCTGCAACAGTGTTTTGGTAGGCACCTGTTAAGCTGATGTCTGCATGAATGCCCAGACCCAGTGTGTCCCAATAGAACATTCCCCAGAGCATCACACTGCCTCCACCGACTTGCCTTCTTCCCATAGTGCATCCTGGTACCATCTCTTGTCCAGGTAAATGGGTCGAACACACCTGAGCTGTGAATGTGATGTGACAGAAAACTGGACTCACCCGCCCAGTTAACCTCTTTTTTTTATTGTTCCCTGGTCCAGGTCTAATGCTTGCAAGCCCATTGTAGGTATTTTCAACAGTGGACAGGGGTCAGCCTTAGCACTCTGAAATGTCTGCAGCTATGTAGCCCATACTTGGTACACTGTATGTTGTGACACATTCCTCGCCCAACCAGCATTATAAATTACAGTGACTTCTGACACTGCAGATTTGTTGCCTTCGTAAAACAGCCTGGTATGCCCAAAATCTTGTCGCCAGTTTGTGGTTTGTCCTCCCTTGGACCACTCAGCAGGTTCTCACCACTGCTGACCAGAAGCACCACACAAGTTTTGCCATTCTTGAGAACTTTGAGCCAGTTGTCTGACCATTACTTTTAAAAGTTACTCAGGTCTTTATGCTTTTACATTTCCACTTTCAGCATGTGGACCACAATAATTGATCATTTTGCTCATCGGTGTAAATCTACTGTGTGAGAAGTGAGTATGTGTTTGTGTGTGTGTGTGTGTGTGTTTGCTTATCAGCTCGATCTTGACTAAAAACTATAAGAATAAAAAAATTATAAAATGCAATTAACTAAAAAAAATCATCATTCCCTAGTAAAAAAGGAAAATAAACATTTTAGTAGTAAGTCACTTTTGTGTGTGTCAAGAGTGGAAATAGCCAGAATCTTACGAACGTCCCTGTTTGCAGTGTATCTTCCAAAAAAATATTGTATAGTATTACATTTTTAATGTGATTTTTATTATCAGTTCATGTTGGTTAAAAGGCTGAAGTTTAAGTGTATAAGCAAAAATTATTTTTGGTTATCGCCCAGGCCTGCAGCAATTCTCAAGATATTTGAAATAACTGGAGTCAAGATTAAGAAAACACTGGTGTATTTCACCTCCATATAAAGTGAGAAGGTTAGTTCAAGAGGCAAAACTTTCACAGCTGAAGAAACACTGTGAGGAGCCAAGACTTAAAAATAGAACCCATCCAGCTTTAGACTACAACAGTGTGTATTCATGCACAAAAAATGAAGAGTTACCAGAATGTGGAAACATTCTGTTCAGTTTTCTTTTTCTTTACCAGTCAGAGCATTTATTGACATCCAAAGTACATTAGGGAAAAAATATAATTTTTTTGCCATCTTCATAAATTTTCAAAAGTAATTGATAAATACATCTTACATGTATTCCTTTTCCATCATTGTTGTTTTTAAGTAGAATCAGAACAAGAAAATGTTATTGATCCTGAAGGAAATTGCCTATGTTTTGACTCAAAGACAAGAACAATATAAAATATAAAGTCTAAATAAAGCTGAAAAAACTAGTAACTACTCTGTACAAAATACACTATGCTATATACACAAATGCTGAGGTATTAACACTATAGATGAGTAACTTACAGTTAAGTAATTTACTAGTAACACATGGTGGTTAGGAGTGTGTTATTGCATGTAGTAGAGATCAGCAATATATAAGTAACACTGACATAAGTAGTGATATTGCACGTGGGAAGACTATTGCACATAATAATAAGATATTGCACATAATGAAATGATTTAAAAGTAAAGTGGCCTCTTAGAGTCACATATGAACACACCACAGCACACAGTGTGAAATTCTTTCTCTGCATTTAACCCATTCACCAAGTGAAGCAGTGGGCAGCCACCAAAGGGGCACCCAGGTACCTTGCTCAAGGGTACCTCAGTGGTGCCACTAGCAGTCCTGGGCTTCAAACCCACAGCTTGTGACTGCAGGAGCAACTCCCTAACCACCAGGCCACCAGCTGGACCAAACTGCGCATGATACTGCACATGGAATGCAATTTTCATACTTTTATTCACAAACAAATTAGCCTTTTCTGTGAAAATATGACAAGTTATAAAAAAAAACCTCTCTTTTTAGTCATGTGGTTTGACTGATTTCTAAAATATCTATAGATCTGTGCCCTTTCAAACATATGGCCCAAAACCAGGCTGGGGTGAGTAAATAATTCACAGCTCCTGATTGGTTTGGCTGCTTATTAGCAGCTCCTGATTGGTTTGGCTGCTTATTAGCAGCTCCTGATTGGTTTGGCTACTTATTTCGAGCATCTGATTGCTGAGCAGAGCTCCTAAGTGTCGTTTTTTTAATTTCAGTATTCATTTTATTTCAGTATGCAAATGGACTAAAGGGCTGAAAAAACTTCAAACCACATACTACATTGCTGCACATGCTATACTCAAGCATGCACTGCTAATGGTGGTGTACTCTTTTTTACAAACCATTTTAACATGGTAGTATGCACTTGGCATGACACCTCAAAGGTAGTGTGGCAGAGTGAGCAATAACGTACACGAATAAATGAATAGGGAGTGCTACAGGTCCTGTATAGAGAACCTTCTGTTATGGCTGACTTTGATTGTATACTTCTGAAAAATCTGTTAACATGGCATATTGAAAAATTATTGCAAATGAATGAGAAGCTTAAGTTCTAGCGGGATACTGAAGACCTTATTCACAAATAAATACCAGACAAATGCAAAATAATAATAATAATAATAATTATTATTATTATTATTATTATTATTATTATTATTATTATTTCTGGGTTCTACTGCAATGGCAGAACAGCAGCAGTTCTGGGGCAGCTGGTGGTTAGGGAGTTGCCCCTGCCATCGGAAGGTTGTAGGTTTGAATCCCAGGACTGTTAGTGGCACCACTGAGGTACTCTTGAGCAAAGTACCCACACACTGCTCCACGGGCGCCCCCTAATGGTGGCAGCCGACCGCCTCACTTGGCGAATGGGTTAAATGCAGAGAAAGTATTTTACACTGTGTTCACGTGACTATAAGGAGCCTCTTTACTTTTATCGTAGCAATTATTGTTTTTTATTATTATTGTTGCTGTAGTTGTTTTATTATTATTATTATTATTATTATTATTA
>JBBPCZ010142057.1:0-20209 GCA_037974445.1 Brycinus macrolepidotus | reverse complement strand
TGAGAACATGGTTGTTGTTCAATAATAAAATTATTCCTCAAAAATACAACTTGCCTAATAATTCTGCACTCCCTGTAAAGGCCAACTTGACTTAACTTGACCTCCAAACACACACATTATTTCCCCATATAGGGTCAACATGTGTTAAGGTGAGCTGGTTATCCAGTCAGTTTTATGAATCATACCATTGCTAAGCTACCAACTCAAAATGTTCTGCACAGACATGGCCTAACATTAAAATTAAAACAACAGCTTGCTATGTATGATTTTTAAAACTGCCTGAAATCATTTTGCTTAGTAACATGCTCTCTGCCTCAAGCTTTCTTTTCGCTTGTCTGACTCTGTAAAGGCTGCTTGAGGGATCTTAAATTTAATCTTCTTATTAATGGGTGAACAACACTGAATGCACTGAAGGGCGCAATGAGCACGAGAGCAGACCAAGTGTCCTGTGAATGGATACAGAACCATGTGACCTCACCAACACCTGCGCCCAGCAGCCTGACACGCTGGAGTGGTGCTCCGATGTTAGAATAAAATGATTATTGGAGGGCTTTGATGGGGTTGTGTTGGATACTCATAGATCTTTACATTGTAAATACTAGTATAATACTGCCTGAGCAACCATTTTAAATAGATCCTAGAAAATGTTTTATCAAAGCCACGAGATTGTAGGTTAAAATCCCTTTATTGTGAACCAATAAAATAAACAGTTGAAGGTAGGTGTGGCCAAGTAATACCATGAAACATCAAATATTACAATATTTTGCTTTTCTGAGGTTAGATGACAAACGTCCTTAGTACTACCACTTTAAAAACACAAAAAACAAGTTCAAAGATTTTTAGTTTATGTTTTACATACAGTGAAACAGACAATCCAATTCAACAGGCCTAATTGTGCTTTTTTTTGGTAACGAAACCTTTAAGTACTGATAACATGGGCATCCATACTGAGAACCTCTAGTTGCAGATTTCTTGCCATTCCAAACTTTAATGTACTAGTGAGTAAGGAATTTTACCAAACTGTGATTTGGAAAAAGACAAACATTTTAGAAATTTGAGGTTATTTGAACTTTAAAAATGTTCTTCACATTTACTCCTCTCATTTGCAAAACCATTCTCTGAAAGGTTTATTAGTGAACCAAACAGGCTTCTTCTACAGCATCGCACCACGAACCTTTTTTGGCACCATTATTTTTGCGGGTGTACTTCCAAAAACGATTCAACGTCCGGCAAAAGTCCTTTGCGTGGACATACTGACAGACCCCCTGATTTTATAAGGAATATTATACTTTAAAACACTAAGTAATATGGCAAAATGATTCATGAGTATTAGTGTATTGGAGAGCATTAATGTAATTCAATTCCCTGTAATGTTTTTAAACTTTTTTTAATACATTTTTTTTTGGAGAGAACAGTGACTCTAGGTCCAGCAAATAATAAGTAGTACTGTAACAGTGTGTGTGTTCAAGTGCGAGAGACTCTTCTTTTCAACCCCCACTCAGAATCGCATGATTCTCAGGACTTCGTCACAGGATGACATGATACTAAACCTCTGGATTAGAGGTCAGGAAAGAAAGCTCAAGCTAACCTGCCATTCATTCTAACATGGCAACAAGCTGAATATCCAGGGAGTCTCCACACATGCAGATACCGAGAGGTTATTCCAGTGGTGCACGCTGGAAGTAATACAGGGGTATTTCATTCCAGATACTGCACCGGCTGCAGGAGAAATGGTCTGGATGTGATACGGACCTCATAAATGCCTTATCACAGACTGCCTGAGGACACTGGGCCACAGCAGCCACTGTGTGTGTGTGTGTGTGTGTGTGTGTGTGGGAGGCAGACATGGTTATGTAGATGGGCTGACCACCGCAGGCACTAATGCAGCACACACAGGATCATTCTGCAGGCAGATGCAGGGCTGTAGGGGAAAAAAGCAAGAGAAGCTGTACACTGTAGGAGGATTCTCCACCTATATATAGTTAGATATAAAAAAAATATTCAGTTCAAACTAAAAATATGAATGAGACATGAACTGGAGATGAACCACGCAAAACAAACAGAGCCCCAGCTATATTTGTATCGGAAAGCGAGTGCAGTCACCCAGCTACAGGACAAAAAGATAACAAGAAAGTACATCAAGACAATGATAAATGATAAAAAAAAAAAAACTTAACTAACCAATATCCAACCATGCATAGCATTTTAAAGCATTTTCTCACATCCAACAAGACTTATTTACACCTTATACATACAGTACTGTGCTGAGGTCTTGAGCCACCCCTCATTTCTTCATGTTTTGCTTCCAAAGACCCAGACTTTCTTGTGTTTTTAATGTTTTTAATGTTTCAAAGACTCTCATTTTCAGTCCAGTCCCTGAACTTGACCAGTTTCAGAGGAACATTTTACCTATGCATGATCATTCATGTATGAAAATGCCATCTAACTTAAGTCCTGAACCAGTGAAGAAACAGGTGCAGATGATTCCAGATGATCAGGCGGTGATCAGTATACTGGTGGTGCTGAATGCGGAGTGGTTGGAACTCCTTTATCTAGGCTTCTTGTATCTTTAGGCACTTTGCAGCCTGTCGCAGTAAAACATTTGTTCCCACTTCTTTCATTTAATCTGCTCAATATGACAAAGATAAGCCTGACAGCATTTTTGCACCAACAAGACAAAATATAAAGAAATGACAGGTGGCTCAACACCTTTGCACAGTACTGTATATATTAAGAATTCCGTATTTCTTTCAAAAATAGACACTATGTCCAATTTGTAGTTTGTAGACACCTATTCATTCAAAATTTCTTCTGAAACCAAGGGTAGTTTGCCCCTCAACCCCACTTTACTACAATAACAGACTTTTCACTTCATTCATTCATTCATTCATTTTCTGTAACCACTTAATCCTTACCAGGGCGTGAGGCAGGGACTCACCCTGGGCGGGGCACCAGCCCACCGCAGGGTGCACTTCAAAGAGGGCTTTATTCTAGAAGGTTGGATCACGGCATTGAGGGTTTGACTGTAATCAGCCACAAGAACATTAGTGAGGTCATGTATCGATTATGATCATGAGTTCTGGATCACAAACGGCACTCCGGTTTCTCTGCTCTACAGACCGATAATGGGGGCTTTACACCCCTCTAACTGTTGTTCAGCAATGGGCACAATGGCCTTGAGCTCATGTGCGACTGCTCCAGTGTCCCATTCTACTGGTAATGCTTTTCTGTGGAGATTATATACTGCGTGTGCACAACTGAATACTTGTATCAGCAATGGCTGCACCTTAAAGCAGCTGAATTCGCTAATTACAAGGGCATGTCTGGATACTTTTGGACACACACTGAACTGTGGCAAAACATGCATGTTAATTGTGGAGGTGAAAAAAGGAGACAGAGGGAGGACAGCGATGACGCAGGCAATCAGTGAAGCAATGAACAGCTCCCACGGGCGCCATTACCATCTCAAACACCAGTCCAAAACAGACCTAAAGCACATTCTGACCACTTCTAAGTTTCCTACTAATCTACTTCTGACACTCAAATACACATCACTCATGTCAAATGCTCATTTTACCAGAAATATCTAGCAGTTATTGCTGTAGCAAAGCATTAGAATGGTAATATATGTTTTTATAGCACTCTATACCTTCTACTTTGACTTAACACTGAATGGACTCCTTCTACACTCCCATTAGATTATTAGTCCTATTATATAGGGCTACAATGAGCAAGGCCAAATCATACTCTCCCGTCGAACAGCAGTGGAGGATGTGGGTAGTTAACCACATATTACAGCGGCACGGCTATATAACAGCTGTCTGGGGAGCTGCGAGGCGAGGAAGTCAGGTCAGAGAAGGCAATGTCCTCAACCAGGAAGCACTGAGCTATTCCAGGAAATTCCCAATGAGATTTTCAGACTTTTCCATACACACGAATACGCTACATAAAAAAATGAACACCCCTCCCTAAGTGCGATGGTATTTATAGGCAGTGTTATTGTAGCCCCATAATAGGGGACTTCCTGAATGTAATTACTGATCAGACAAAGTTGCTATATAGTAAGACAAAGGTTGCTGGAATGGGTTGTTGCATTGTCAAAAAACATAAATTGGTTTCCAAGCACAGTACACCCTTCCAAAAATGTCTTTGCAGTTGATAAGCTTAATCTAACACAATAAGAAAATATAAGAAAAAGTTAATCTCTAATTGAAGTAAATTTAGTCTATGAGAAGCTAAACCTTTTTAATACCATGTATTTTTTAAAACAACAACCCATCACAATTATAGGCACCCCTACATTTATTACTCGAATGCCTTATAAGAATACTCAAACAAAACGATCTCCAAAACCCAAAACCTCCAGGGTCCGAGGTCCCCTCTTTCAGACTCTCCTCTTCCACCAGGTCAGGGAACTGAGATGTGTGTTTGTTGGATTTCATTTGTGCATTTGTGTATACTCTGTGAGGGTGCCAATAATTATGGAGCTCACTGCGTGCTAACTGCTCAACAAACAATTCATAATTTATCATAGATTTTAAATCTACAAACAGAAAGTCCCATATTTCAGAACAGAGTGCTGGGGGGGCTAATTCTTAGTAACACATCCGTACAAAAAGCAAAACAGATTCAAAGAAAATGATGAAAGAAAGGCCACCACTGCATACAAAACATTCATACAGCTTCACAAAAAAAAACAAATAACTACCATCGATGACTCATCACATTTGATGACTTCAAGGCAAGCACACTTTCTGCTTTTTCCACAATACTGTTAGATTTGCTTGTTTACCAAAGTATTCCATGTCTATATCAGATATCAATATTTCTGCAGAATATTACTGCAGAATCCCCCCTTGTCTTAAAATCGCCGCTTTATACCAATTCTGAAAAAACCTGGACTTGATCCTGACACTTCCAACAACTTCCGTCCCATCTCAAACCTTCCCTTTCTGTCTAAAGTCCTTGAGCGAGTTGTAGCTGCTCAACTCCAAACTCATCTTGTCTTAAAATCGCCGCTTTATACCAATTCTGAAAAAACCTGGACTTGATCCTGACACTTCCAACAACTTCCGTCCCATCTCAAACCTTCCCTTTCTGTCTAAAGTCCTTGAGCGAGTTGTAGCTGCTCAACTCCAAACTCATCTAAATTTCAATAACTTATACGAACGTTTTCAATCTGGATTCCGCACTAACCACAGCACCGAAACAGCTCTCCTAAAAATAACCAATGGCATATTCCTAGCTGCAGATTCCGGTCTCATCACCATCCTCATCCTCCTCGACCTCAGCGCTGCCTTTGACACCATCAACCACTCCATCCTCCTCTCACGTCTCCAGGATTCCATCGGGATAACCGGTACAGCTCTTGCCTGGTTCACCTCCTACCTTTCCGACAGACAACATTACATCTCCATCAATAACTGCAAATCCTTCACCATCCCTGTCACTCACGGTGTCCCCCAGGGCTCTGCACTTGGCCCCCTCCTCTTCATTCTCTATATCCTACCCCTTGGACAGATCCTGCGCCAGCATGGACTTCAATTCCACTGCTACGCTGACGATATCCAACTCTATCTCTCCTTTAAGACATTAACACCTGCTATCCACTCCACCCTCATCCCCTGCCTCAGTGACATTAAATCATAGACCCAAAAGAACTTCCTTAAACTCAACTGCAATAAGTCTGAAATAATCAGCATTGGCCCACACTCTCTTACACGACCTGTCCAGAATTTTTCCCTTAACATTGATGGCTCCCGTGTTGATCCCTCCAACCACGTTCGCAACCTTGGAATCATTTTTGACTCCACCCTCTCCTTCGTACCTCACATCAATCAGGTCACCAAAACAGCCGAAATACTGCCCGACTTCGCGTCTCCTTATCTTTCACTGCAACTGAAACCCTCATTCTCTCTCTCATCACCTCCAGACTCGATTACTGCAACAGCATTCTCTACGGCCTTCCATCCTAAACCCTAAATAAACCACAATATGTCCAGAACTCTGCTGCCCGGCTGCTCACCTCCATCCATCGACGTGACCACAACACCCCTGTCCTCCGCAACCTTCACTGGCTCCCTGTCAAATTCAGGATCAACTTTAAAATACTGCTACTCACCTACAAAGCCCTCAACAACCAAGCCCCTCTCTACCTTTCTGACCTTCTCTCCCACTCAAGCTCTGCGCGTTGCCTTGGGGACTTGGGGAGACAGGGCTTTTGCTGCTGCTGCACCCTCCCTCTGGAATGTCCTTCCCACCCACATCCGGCAATCCAAGACTCTACCTTCCTTCAAGCAGTCACTGAAAACCCACCTCTTCCAACTCGCTTTCTCCAGCAGATGTTCAAGTTTCCAAACTCCACGCTGACTCTGCCCTTTCCTCCTGATACCATGTCTATTGTTGTCTGTATGTTTGCCCCTACGTCCATATGCTCCTCCCCTTGTGTTTTGTTTGTCTACTCAAAATTGTACAGCGTCTTTGGGTATTTTGAAAAGCGCTTTATAAATTAGATGTATTATTATTATTTTTATTATTATTATTATGAACCTGCATTGCTGGTATTCAGACCCATGCTGTTAGATAATGGGAGATGAAATTTCACCAGACAGAAGATCTTCCTGTATGCAAAAACTGAAGCACCAGGTCGTTATATCAGCTGTTCAGAGTTACAGAGTCAGGTCCCATCCACCTGATGCATTTTAATCTTTAGAAAACAAAAAGAAGCTTCTAGAAAAGAGGGCTGATTGACGTGTCTTGAAGTGGTGTAGGTTTGGAAGAGAGCTCTTGTTCCATCAGTTATCCAGCACAATGTTCTTAGAGCAAGATTACACTTGTTGAATTCAGTCAGAAACCATTACTGTCAAAGCAATAGGGACACACCAGTACTGAATTTCTGAGCCAATAAATTACATCAAAACCAATAACCAATCACTGTCATGCTATTAATCCATATAGAAGTCCACTGAGTATGAGGCAAGTTAAAATCCTGAAGATTTATAATTCATGAAACTTACACAGCCATGATACAGCTAAATACATGACATACATAACAATTATTGTAATCATTTACATATTTAGCAGGTACTCTTGATTACTAGATAATCATAGATAAATATAATTTAATTTTCTAAATGAATCAGGAATTATCAGCTGGCAATAACAACCATTCAAACTGTAAGGGTGAAGATTTTTACCAAGGGCAGGGCTATTTGCTATTAAAAATGGTGAAAGTTTGTGGATTTTTATTTACAAACTACCTTTCTGAACAAGCAAATACAGGAAAAGGAGAACAAGTCATCAGTCATGTTGGATCTCGTACTTTGATGAAACAAAACAATAAAAAGCACTTACTGGTCCAACCTGTGCTCTAACTGAGATAGCGTGCCTGCCTAGAAGAAATCACAGAGCAACCAACAATAAAGAAAGTCTCGTACAAAAAACAGTTTGACATCCCGTAACTCCCCTGGTGGCCCAATCCTCAGGATGGATCTTTCAGTAAGGATATCAGGTCAAGACTCCTCCAATAATGTCTCGAGTCAGACTTTAAGCTGAAATATTTACTGACTGAAATCTGTAACATATGACGTAAAGAATACGTTTGTTGAATGCCTGTTGCAACTTTCAAGTCTCCAAGTTCAAGGTACAGCTGTAGAGCTAGTTATCGTTAAACAGTGTGGGAAAATGAATGTACTTGTTAGTTTAACAGTGACATAACACTGAACAAAAATAAACAGAAATGGCTTCATGTACAGTATTTTATGTATAAACATTAAACTGATATTGTTTATGCCAATTTCATGATACTCATGATCAAATTTTCCCAATAAAGTATTCCTTATAAGGCTCTGCAAACTGGTACAGCAGTGGCGTTCTGGCCTAGATGCCGTGTATGTTGCGGTGGCCGTATAAACGGAACGGAACACCCATTCACGGTGTGTTTGTGTGTGTGTGTGTGTGTGTGTGTGTGTGCGCCCTGCGGTGGGCTGGCGCCCCGTCATGCCCATTGGCCCTGGGATAGGCTCCGGGTACTCATGACCATAGTAAGGTTTAAGCGGTTACAGAAAATAAATGAATGAATGAGAATCAGACGCTGATATATGGTATACCAGAAAGCACGTTTATTTTTCTGTGCACGAGGAAAAAGTCCTGATACAGACTGCAGCGGACTGATGGATGAGTGGATGTATTGACAGATGGATGGATGGATGATTGGACGGCAAGAAATAAAGAGTGCTCCACTGTTCCGCGTCCATCTGCAACCAGACAGCTATAAAAACATCTGCGACTGTGTTGATAATCGGAAATGCACGCCAACATCCGCCTGCACTTCATACCAACACCCACCATCAATTTAGCATTTCTGTTCTCCTTTGTGAGAACTCCAAGATTTGTGTGCAGTTTCTTTCTGTTTAGCCAACTGCATTGTAAGAACACTGCTGAGAGAGTCCGCTCAAATTAGTGAGGAAAAAGAGAGAGAGAGAGAGAGAGTAAAGGAGAAGGAAAAGTATAGGAAAGACCCAGACAGCCTTAAGGGTCAGCTGAGAAAGAAACCAAGATATTAGCAATGATGTCACCGGCATACACACTTTGTCTAAAGACTAAAGAATATAGTTTGGATTATTGCTCCAAAGAAAGAAATAAGATGAATAAAGCCTGCCTTAAATAAACAATACAGCTCCCAACAAAAAGAGATGGCAGAGGAAAAGCTAGGAGGTGCTTGAATTAAACCGTGTGTGGCAAGTGGAAGGAGGGACAGGGGGAGTGAGAAAAGAGGAGTTGTGGGTTGTCAAATATAACGGCTGAACAGAGAAGACCGTTCGAGGGTGACATGGCTGTTGTTGTCTTGTTGGCCTACTTTGCAAGCAGCAAACTTCAGAGAGACACACAGTCAAGTTTAAAAAACTACATGTATTATTTAGCAAACTGCTATAGAAATGATTTCATCAAGCACTAGACAAAGCCTTAGACCATCATTTCTTAGTCTTCTTTGTCCTGGGGCCCACTCATGTCAGGCCTTAGGGTTGCAAGGCCCTGCACAGGCCTACGCCCCCAACGCACCCCCCCCCGACAAATCCGCCGCCCTCCCCCCCACCAGACACATGCCTGGATGGATGGATGGATGGATAGATAGATGGATAGATGGACAGATGGATAGATGGATAGATATAATAATAATAATAATTATTATTATTATTATTATTCCACTATTACTATTAATAATAATTACTATTACTGTTATTATTACTATTAGCATTAGTATTATTTGGGCTTATGCCTATAAAAGAACAGTGTTAAATAAGACCTAACAGGAGTGCTCTGGCTGAATTTGAGATTACTGCCAAATGACCTGTAAATATACAGATATGTAGTAATTAGGCCATTATTATTACTATTGTTATCATTATTATTATGGGCCTATGCCTATATATAAGAAACAAGAGACCTAGATTCTTTTTTTTTTTTTTACTTTTTGTGTTTCATGTTTTTTTCCATTTAATAGCCTCGTGATTTAGCATAGGTTGGCAGACTGGTTTTGGGGGGGGAACTATCTCTAGAAATAAAGCTGAATTTAATGTATGAGGTCTCGTAATTTCGAGTAGAATGGGCAATGTTTTTTTGTCTCTGGCTCATCGTGTAAGTCTGCATCGTTAGATGGTCACTTCCCAAAGAAAGAAACAAGACCTGCTTACTTTGAACATGCCATGATGTATTGACAGCTCTAGTAATGTGTGTGTGTGTGTGTGTGCAAATTACTGAACTTTGACCGGTGCAGAAGCAGGGCTCCGTGGCCCACAGTTTGAGGAACCAGCCCTTAGACTATCATAGATCTTACAGATCTTCTAGACTATCTAGTCACTGGCAAAGTTACGCCAATGGCAGAGCAAAATGCTGCCAAGAACAGCCTTTCACACCACCTTCCTCACATCACATCTCATTTGTACTTTGTTCTCACCACAAAACAACAAACTTGAAGTGCCTCGTAAGTGAGAAACAGAGAAAACAATCCTGTTTACACTTGGCACTAAAAAACATGTCGTACTATCTGGATATTGTCTGTATACACATTTAAAAGATATGTGTGAGGTAGTCGGATACACACTTTTTTACACCAGGTTTGCACCATGTTTTGCCATGTGTGATACATTCCTATTTACATCAGTGTGTTTTTTTCCAGCAACTGTCTGAGACACAGTGCTGCAGTGGTAACGCACGTGTGAAATGCAAAAATACCCCTTGAGTTTATTTTTGTCACTGGCCGAGGGCGACAGCATATTTTAACTCCAGATGCAGCCCAGGTACGTTTCCTACTGCTCTGTTTTGCTAGTTAAGCTCTCACACTCTCACCTGCATTTATTACACTGAATAAATGAGAACGTAATAAATGCAAGTGAGAATGTGAGAGCTTAACTAGCAATACAGAGCAGCAGGAAACTTTTCTGGAGTGTATCTGGAGCTGAGTTATGTTGTCTTTGTTGTGTAGTACAATCTGAAAGATATACACAACACTCTAGACAGCTAACTAGCAAGTGCACTCCTATTTATTAGACTAATGAGAGTAAATTACAGTAAATGAGAGTACAGAACTGATTTCAAAGTGTTACTCATCGTGTACAAGTCTCTCAATGGTTTGAGCCCTAAATCCGTCTCTGATATGTTTGATGTTTATAAACCTGGTGGGTCTCTTAGATCTGCAGGAGCTGCTCAGCTAGTGGTGAGAAGATCTGAAACTAAACCTGGTGAAATGTTCTTTATCCACTATCCTGTCCAACCAACTGCCCATCAATATCAGATCTGCACCAACTGGACCTTTAAAAAACTGCTAAATATTGGCACTCCCATTGCACTTTTAATCGTCTGTTATTGATTTTCCATGCATTCTTTTTCTTTCTTTTGTGTATAATGTTTATTCTATTCCTGTAAAGCACATAAGATAAGATAAGATAAGATAAGATAAACCTTTATTAGTCCCACAAGTGGGAAATTTGCAATGACCTTTGTGTAGGACAATGTGCTACATAAATAAATTTGACTTTACCAAAAAGTTTTCATTTTAAGACCTCAAAAGGAGCCAGGAGATAGTTGTTACAGTTTAGTTGTGATAATTCAGAATTACAGTAAGCAATCACGGCAAAAAGTCAAAATATATTCTGAAGTCAAGATATTATTTGAAAATGAAAATATTTGACAGTTGTGTCCCTACTAATAATTACTAACTAATAATGAAACCTTTAAGGAGGAAAAAGTTTGTTTGACCTTCCACGCATTCTGAAAGTTTCTTGGAGGAGAGACTTCCAAGGCCCTTGAAAAATAACCTGCTATAAAACGTATCTCCTGCCTGGTTGGAACCGGAAGCAGAAATCAAACCAACAGAGCAACTAGTTCTCTTCCAGTGTGGAGACCAGTGCATCACACTTTCTGACTGGAGCGATATAGTAAACCCCTTACTCTGAATGAATGTAGGGCCAGCAGTGAGGCAGGACACCGGAGTGGCGGAAATGAAAAGATCTAGCTGGTAAAGCCCAATCAGTGCTGAATCAGTGCAGGCAGAAAAAGGCCACCTTTGTTCGGGACACAAGGCTAATCCATTCTCCAAGGAAGTCTCCCAGCTCCCCACTCCTGACATCAAGGCTCATTACTAGAGAAGAAACTGCCTTCCTTGGACCACATTCAGACAAAGCACCCTGTCTTCACAGCATGATGGAGGGACCCAGCTCAGGTGTTCTATAACTGCCACAAATGAGAAGCAATAACAGCACTGGACTGGGAGACTGAAGCACTGCACCATCTCTATCCCAGCAATGATCACATCCAAACAGGCCACTACAGTGGTGGAGCTTCAGGAATTATTTCTTTCTTGGTGAAACAGAAATACCAAGTAACATCATCAGTAGCCAAACTCCAAAACATCTGCATTATTAAGAGATCATGTGCATATAAAGTGGCTTGGGTTCAGTTGTTCAGAAGCTGCTGCATGAACTAGCACAGTGGTTCTAAACCTTTTTTATGGGACACAGACTTAATATTACTTAAATAAAAACATGCTACATCACTACCGCCTCTCCTACTCCTAGTATGTTCCAGGTTAGGAATTATCACGCGCTGGCCACCAAACGAATGGAAGAACACGCCATTGCTAACTAAAGGAACAAAACAACAACTTTTTAATTGGCGTTTTGAAGTATATGAAACATTTATGAATATATGAAAACATTCAACAACTCTTATGCAACCCAGCCATGCTTAACCATGTGTCCTTTATAAGCTGAACAATAGAAATGGGTAAAAGTTTACTGCTACATTCAACAACTCTCTCTCACTCGTTTATTTTCTGTAACCGCTTAATCCACACTAGGGTCGCGGGTACCCGGAGCCTATCCCAGGGTCTACAGGCACGAGGCAGGGTCTCACCCTAGGTGGGGCGCCAGCCCACACACACACTCACACCTACGGTCAATTTAGAATCCCCAATTCACCTGACATGCATGTCTTTGGAATGTGGGAGAAACCGGAGACCCTGGAGGAAACCCACGCCACCACGAGGAGAACATGCAAACTCCACACACACACAAGACCAGGACCCAGATTCAAACCCCCAACCCTGGAGGTGTGAGGAAACAGCGCTACCCACTGCACCACCACGGGGCAGTATGGGAGTTATTATTGTTAAATAATCTTCACAAGTGTTCTAGAGTGAAGCTGGCCTCTACATGGGCTGATGTGCTCAGACATTTCCTCAGATTTCCTCAGACAGTGATGCCTCTTATTGTCAGGGCAGATGCAGCTCTGTTGTTCAGGACGGTCTGATGTAGAGGCACTTACTGTGTTGGTGGTTCTTAACTGTCATGGTGACTTCATCTCCACTCTCTCTACCACAGAGTTAATAAAACAGGTGCATATAAAGTGATACAATGAAGAACTGTCTCAGCAGGCCAGACCTGAAATGAACCAAAACGCTGACAGGCCCTGACAAATCCACGTGTCTATGTGATCTGAATGTGTGTAAAATGGACTGGAACATAATCTGACCATCAAAACACAATGAAGGGTGAGAGGGGAAGATGGAGAAAAGAGCGAGAAACAGAGTACAGATTGAAAACTGGGGTAGAAGCTAACAGGGGTATAACAGGCATATTTATTTGTCAGCCAGTTAGACAAATAAATTTCATTTACACATTCAGCACAAGCACCTGGTTCCACAGTCTTTTTCCCACAGTATATAAACAAACGTCCAGGATCTAAGGGACCACATGGAGGTCTTGCTTGAGTGCTTCCTGCTGAGGAAAGTATCAGCTGTTAAAAGTTGTCTTCAAGCCAAGTCAAGCTGTGAACCACTTGGATGTCTGAAAATCCATTGTAGACTTTTGATTTATTTGTAAATCTACAAGCAGGAAATCATCAGGGCTTAGTAAGCTGGTCTTAACACCCATGGGAATATCTCCAGTGTCTGACAGCAAAAAGCAGGTGCGACTGCACCAGTTTCTACAACCATGAAGGGACAACAGAAATTGATAAAGGTTTTAAATATTGCAGCTATTTCTAAATTTCTGACCACAATTTGCTCTGTGCTTTTGCCACACGGCAAAAGTTTAGAGTTTAGAGGACGCTCTCCAAAATATTCCTCCAGGGCCACGGTACTGTTATAGCAACCAAATGAAGAAGGACCAGCTCGGCATTTTGGTTGAAGTTAACCGGCTTTTTTTTAAACGGTTTACAGTAGATTATTCACTAAAGAAGAAAGCTGAGGTCAGCAGATGGCTAACCAATGATGTTCAGATACAGAGTTCAAATTCAGATGTTCACAGAACAGCAGCTGCATGAAGAATACAAAATACACCAGTCAGCCACAACATTAAAACCACTGACAGGTGAAGTGAATAACACTGATTATCTCATTACAATGGCACTTGTCAAAGGTTGGGATAATTTAGGCTGCAAGTGAACAGTGAGTTATTGAAGTTAATGTGTTAGAAGTAGGAAAAATGGACAAGATCTGAGCAATTGCGACAAGGGCCAAATTGCTATGGCTAGAGGACCAGGTCAGAGCATCTCCAAAACATCAGGTCTTAAGGGTTGTTCTCAGTTTGCAGTGGTTAGTACCAACCAAAAGTGGTCCAATTATGGACAACTGGTGAACCGGAGACAGGGTCATGAGCGCCCAAGGCTCAGTGATGCGTGTGGAGAACGAGGGCAAGCCTGTCTGGTCCGATCCCACAGAAGAGTTACCGTATAACACCATGAAAATTCACATTTTAAAGAACTTAACAAAACACATTTCCTTTATTTTACATTTTGAAATTTGTTGCTGGCTTCGTGAGGTCCTTTTGGTATGCAATTTGTTATGACTAGTATTCAAATATTCATAAATCATAGAATAGGTGGTGTCCTAAGATATTTAGAAATGACTGCCACTTTTAATAAATGACAACAGTGACAACTATAAATTATAAATGTTAAAATAATAGTCATAACATTTATGTAACACAAAACTACAGTGAACAATTTCTATACACAGAGGATATGAGAGACATGCAGATATTTGCCGCTGGAGTGCATCTTTAACTACAGTCAGATTTAGTGGTTTTCTGGAGTATTGCCTGTGACATCTAGCTTACAATGAGTTTAATAAGCAGGGCTATAAATAAACCTTCTGAGCAGATAGCGCTAGTGCTGTTTATTTGTTCACTGCATAGGTCATTCATTTTCGCCCCAATAATACTTTTAGAACTAAAAAAATGTTTTTAGGGATCAATGAAAGAGAAGAAAGCAGCATTTTGCATACCAAAAGGACCTCACCAAGCCAACAACAAACTTCAAAATGTCAAATAAAGGAAATGTGTTTTGTGAAGTTATTTAAAATGTGAATTTTCATCGTGTTATAAATCAGTTAATTCTTAAAAAGGGTATGGGCTAAGGACAGCTAAGAGTGTAAGCACAGCATGTTGCTTTGGGATATCAGTTCAGTAGGGAGTAAATCCCAAACATCTCCTGTTTATTCTAGTGGAGCACTAGTAAAGTAGAAAACTGGCCACCTGACAGCACTAGTTATTCAGGCCTTGTGTAGGAGCACACACACCCGTCCTGCCACATAAACCCCCAGTCCTTTTTAATGAAGCAACAGTACAGTGACACAGGGCCCGCAAGGGTTTCTCAACTTCCTGCTTTAACAGTTAGAACCAGGAACAGGACCTGCGTTGCACTGAGCTGTGTGACAAATGTAAGACAGTATAGTCTAAGAAAGAGAAAAAAAAGGATTTATCATTTCTAACCATCTTCTCTTGTCTCTTTAGTAGCATGGCAATCTTTCCTTCACCCCGTCCTGTGTGTGGGCCCATACGTCAGTCCCTCACTCTCATGTTCCTCACTCAACTTACATTTTAGCTTCATAGTAGTTACCAAATAATAGGTCTTAAGTGAATAACTGAATAATAAGCCTGCGCTTTAAGGGATTAGAAACTGTCGCCCTGTGTAGCTCTTCTGTCTGCCTCGTGCTGATATGCATGCAGTGACATTAAGCCAGTATATCACAGTGAGACAGCAGGAGGAGCTGAAACGAAAGCGCAGAGTCATAAATCAGCAGATCGGTCTGGCCCACGCGAGGTCAGACAGGCCCCAGATCAATATAAGTTCATATTCCTGGCAAAGGCGCTCACCTTGAGACTTCAGCAGCATTCAGTCTCCCCCTGCAACCGTGTCCGCATTAGGCCAGAGCGGCATGTCACGCCTCATGGTTCCCGACAATCTATGGAGGACAAAACACAATAACATAAGTCACAAATTCATTACCATATACCAAATTTTAGACTGCCGTAAGTACTTCACATATCCAAGGAGCGTTGAACAGCGTACTGAAACTTCAGTACTTTAAACTGTGACATAAACTGCATGCAGTCGCTTCTTTTTGAATGAACACCTGACGTCTTCCGCCTTTAGAGAACCAAACTGCTCACACTCATCTGAGCCAGATGCACAGAGATGGGACCACTAGGATATTTTAAGCAAGTCAAGATATATTAAGTAACAAATGTGATCTTGTGCAAAAACAATGTGATGAATGTTAGCTCACAAATAAAAAAAAGTTATTTACTTTTTCGGGGCAGTTACTCCAAAAAAAGTAAATAAATACTAATAACTATGTAATTAAATTGTAATTAAATGATGTTACATATTATATCTTGGAAAAAGTCAAACTCACTACTTGTTCTACAAGGACAGGCATATTTTACATATTTATATATATATATATATATGTACACACAAATGTATACACACACGCACACACACACACACACACACACACACACACACACACACACACACACATATATATATATATATATATATGTATACACACTGTGGTATCTGGCACTTCCTTTTAAGTCTTGTAAATTGTGAGATGACAGTAGATTTGATTCTGAGCTGATTATTTGATTAAATCAAGAAACTGATTTTTTTTCATTGTAAACGGTTTCACTGTGAAATGTTTGGCTTATTAAAGAGCAAATACTGTTTTTTATGATGCAATATGACAGCAAGTACTGGAAAAGTAGTAGTGTGTTTCAGATGCTTACACCGTGAGAGCTTGGGATTTAAAGAAAAAAGGTTAAAGCCTGGCTATTAGAATCATTCATAAATATTAATGATCGCTGAATTACATCACTTTGTACCTCCAACATTCACTGTATGTTATACGTCAACATTGCTGCTGTCTATCAATCATTTCAGAACATGTTAAATGAAACTATTTGAATTACTATTTGATTCTGAATTTAACATTTTATTTTTTGGATGGAACTTAGAAAGTTAATTTGGAAAAAGGTCATTAGTGATGTTTACACAATTTGGATGCCTTTCTGTGCGCAAAATAAATACTGGGTGTGTGCTTTTCATTTTTTTTAACCTACTACAGACATGACACTGCACTAGATATCTCAGTCAAAATTCTGTTTGTACTAAAACGTATGCGCAAGTGCAAGAGCACATGAATTAGAAATCCCACCGGAAATGCGGTTTAAAGCAATAATATGAGGTTATATTATATTATATTAATATGAGTTGTTTGCCTGCACTTGTTACACAACAGAGGTCACGGCTGGCTGCCCGCGGAGGGGCCCAGGGTGGCGAGTTCTGTCCTCCTCCTGTCGCTTTCATGGGAGGGAGAACACTTCTCATTCAGCACACAGGGGATCATGCAACTTTAATGAGCGCAGTGTTTCTGGAGTCCACACACAATCGCGCGGTGATGTGCACCACTCAGCTGCTGCAAGTAATGGATTAGATGTACAGTCGGCCGCTGATCCGTTTTTTTAATTACTGATTGCTCATGTGAACATTTCCATTTAAAAGTGGGTGACGCTCACTGTACTTTACACTTGAATAAAAGTGTAAAAAGTGTAAAGTGTCCACTTGCCATACGTGAACACACCACAGTGTGAACAGTGTGAAATTCTTTCTCTTTATTTAACCCATTCACCCAAGTGAAGCAGCGGGTAGCCAGCGCCTAGGGAGCAGTGTGTGGGGACGGTACCTTGCTCAAGGGTACCTCAGAGGTGCCACTAGCAGTCCTGGGACTCGAACTCACAACCTTCTGATCACTGTGGCAACTCCCTAACCACCAGGCCACAAGCTGCCCTACTAGATTATGCGGTTAATATCACTGCCTCAGACAAGATATGTTTCACAATTTCTTCTTCAGACGGGTGCTCCTCAGTCCAAAGGGAACCCTTTCACTCAGTGATTAATTACTGAGTTGAATCAGGAGGTTCCGAGCACTATTCTCGCAAGAATCTCATGCAAGAGTTCCACAGGAGTAAGAACGACTGGGATAAACAGTAGAGAAAGCGGTTTTCTGGCCAGATTGGTAATAATATTCATTACGCTTCCATTACACCTTTAAATTGGTGTACTTGGAGAAATGCATCCACTTTGTTTTTTGCTTTGCTTTTCTTCCCCAATGGGTACCCAACTTTGATGCCCATCGCATGATGCCAAAATCAAGACGTTGTATCTTTAAAACTACTATCTTCAAACTGAACTGTTCTAATTGAAGCACTTCACTTAAGACAGCTCTCTAAACTGCAGGAGGTCATGTTCAGCACTGCATTCAGTCTTTTTTTCTCCCCTCTAGAATCCCATGCAGCATTTTTGGCTACCAGGTTCGGCACCACCTCCAGCAATTAAATGGAAACTTAATTCAGTTTGAGTTCCTCCTCCCTTTAAAATGCTTCACTTAGCATCACGTTCTTCAATTTATCCTCCAAATTAAGAACATATTAAAGACAGATGACTATTTTTCCAGATTTCATGGTATAATCTCCGCTCCTGACGAAGACAGACGGAGACCAGGGCAATTCGTGTAGGCCTATGATAATTAGCATATCTTAAAAATCTTCAAATGTGTCTGCAATACAAAACAAAAAACCCAAAACAAACAAACAAAAAAAAGGTGACTATTTTTAGATGCTGTGAAAATCACTACATCAGGGGGAACCTCTTTGGGACTACGCACAGATCCAAAAGAGGGCCGAGGTGTGAATTAAAGACGGAGGGAGTCAAGGCCCGCATCAGGAATTCATGCCAACAATCCTTGTATGCCAGACCAAAACAGTCCTTGTGCATCTGGGTTATACTTTCAAGTGAGCCATGGAAACAAAAATGAATGAAGCTGTCCCTGCACAGACATACATAATGAATAACATATTACACAAGAACGTATAGAATATAAGAAGTCTCCAGCTCCAGTACCTATGCATGTGATTTCACCTTCAAGCATCTCTGTCTGAACAAAGGCTCCAGCTTCAGGACATCCAGCCATGCTTCTGCTGCAATACTTACTGAACTTGAGACCTGGACATTTTTGCTCAGTCTGGTGAGCAGTGGCGCTACAGACGTGAACATGGATGCAGAACGCAGCACAACACAGACAGCAGATGTTACAGATGAGAATAGTGATGATATAAAACAGAAGATAAATCCACCAGTTCTGAATAGATCAAGACCACATCAAGACCAAAGCTTCTCCTCTGAAGCTTCACACCCGGCGTGAAAACACACAGACAAAACTTCTTGCGGACAAAGAAAACAGGTGAAATCTTTTTCTTGTGCCAGTTCCTCTCCTGTGGGTCTCTGACCCTAAGACTCTCAGGCCCTCAGTCTCTCAGACCCTCTGTCTCTCAGACCCTCAGACCCTTGTGCTCTCAGACTCTCAGACCCTTGTGCTCTCAGGCTCTCAGACCCTCAGACCCTCAGGTTCTCTGACTCTCAGACTCCCAGGTGCTCTGACTCTCAGACCCTCGGTCTCTCAGGCTCTCGGATACTCAGACCCTCAGGCTCTCAGGCATCTCAGACCCTCAGGCTCTCAGACTCGCAGGTTCTCAGACTCTCAAGCTCTCAGGCTCTCAGCGTTAGAGAGAAGCGCGGTCTCACCGTTTCTGCCGTCTTCCTTTCACCAAAAGAGATTTTTTTCCCCTATTTTTTCCAGACTAAGGTTCGTCACATCCCGATCCGAACGCCTGTAAACCCGAGCCAGGCTGCGTGCGGTTCTGGATGCTGATCTGGATGCGGTTCTGTATGCTGATCTGGATGAGGTTCTGGAGCATGTCTGAGTCCGGACGGACCGTCAGCAACGGGTCGGAACACAAACACTGGCTCGCTTCGGGAAGACTCGGCTAATCAACACCAGAGCGCCAGACAGCCCCCTCCCCAGCCCCGCGCTCGACAATCGATTAAGAGCGTGCATCAGGGCGTGCTGTCTCTCTCTCTCTCTCTCACACACACACACACCGATCCTACATTCACACACACTCATACACTGATCCTGCATTCACTCACACACTGATCCTGCATTCACACACACACACAAACACACACTGATCCTGCATTCACACACACACATACATTGATCCTGAATTCCACTGATCTTGCAGCCTTTTTGAATAATTAAATTGTTAAGATGTAAACAGTCTCTCACAGTCACTTGATGTGAAATGATGCACTGTAAAATAAAAAAAAAAATAAAAAAAAGCATAACAGGTTTACAGGGGTGTTGGGAACCAGACATATAAAGAGTTCCATGCCTCTAAAAACTACTCACACAAAATGGGCACAAAATACATGACCGTTTTACGTTTACGTTTATTTGAAAAGCGCCTTTCAAAACACTCAAGGACACTGTACACAACAAAATGATAAAAAGAACAAGCATAAGAGC
>JBBPCZ010142029.1:3689-20211 GCA_037974445.1 Brycinus macrolepidotus | reverse complement strand
GTATTAAAAACAGTATGTTTAGGACAGACTTAAAGGTGCGATTAATCGCGATTAAATATTTTAATCTACTGACAGCCCTAATATATATATATATGTATATATATATATATACATATGTATATATATATATATTAATGCTGGGCAACGATTAAAGTTTTTAATCACAATTAATCGCATTGTTATATGCAAAATTCAGTAAATAATTCAAAAGTAGTGTATTGCTCACTTTTATTTTAAAAGTACTGCTATATGAACAAAAGTGCCATAACATTTGTTTTGCAAACACTTTAAACATTAATGTAATCAAATCAAATATAAAACCAAAGCTATTTGTCACTGCAGGGCATTCACGTTTCATCTAGTTTGTTATAGAAAAACAAGTTCCCCTCAGAGTCCAGAGCATGGGGGGAGGAACCATTTTAGCAGGGGGGGACGACAGCTGAGACATAGAGCGCGCCCATACATACATATATGAGATAGGAGATAGGAGAAGAAAATTTTGACTATCTGTGAAAATACACAAGACCTATTGTATCAGACTCGGTTTTATCAGATGCTAAATATTAACGGACTGAGGGAAAACCAACTGGAACAGATATCCCTAACAGAAACTGACAACAGGGAAGGAAAGGAGAGAGGTGTTGAAATAAGATTTACGAAAAGGACTTGCAGAATATCTTAAAAAGCCCAAGAGGAGAGGAAAATGAGAGAATGTCAGATAATCTTTCCTGAGGCAAGTAGTGAGATGAGAGGTTTGGGGGGTTCTAAGGTTCGTTATGTAACCTAGTGCTCACTGTCGACCAGCAAGATGGCTCATTAACAGCAAGAGGGCTTCTTCTATTTTTTATGCTTCGGCCCAGTCTGTCTGAGACTAAAAAGCGAGTCAGCGCCAAGCTGTCTGTCTATCCAAGAGAGAAAAAGAAAAGCAGTAAAACTATGAAACGCGGAAGAATAATAATAATAAAAAAAAACATGTCCAATCCTGATCAAACATGCAGCTCAGCACAGAACAGCGGTGTCTAAAGGCAGTCGACAGAGTGACAATGAAGAGCCTCAACATGCCTGACACCTACATCGACACTGTCTAGTGTGCTTAACTCTTACAGCCCGAGGCAGGGCAAAAACATACATAATTCAAGGCAGTACATGCTTTTAACTCAAAAAATCTGCATGTATGTGTATCTATATTTGATTCTTCAAATAGTTACCCAACCCCCCCTTGTATTTATTGCACTTTAAAAAAACGGAATAAATAATGCGATATCTTTTAAAGACCCTTTTACATAAAAAAATAAATAAATCATGGGTGGTTATGATTGACCTTTTCAAAGCACAGTGAGTTTACTTTCTGAAATGCTACCTTTCATGTCAGAACAACAACATTTGAAGGCAGTTTCGCAGTGCAGAAATGGAGAGCCTTTCCTCCAGCTTTGTTTAGAACCTTATTTCCTTTGAATTATGGCCCACGTCCTGTTTTTTCTTTACCAAACATTGTGCAGCCCACCCTAGTTGACCTTAGTTTGTGTGTGATTTCCTCCCAGGAGCAGAGAGGAAATCAAAACACTTCATGCAAACCACAATGTCCATGAAAAGCCGCATCTCTCTGAAATGGTGTGTATGATGGCACATTGCAATGAACTTACTTCGAATACAAACATCATTTCCACATGAAGAAAATAAGTTGCAACTCAACCAGAGTGGAAGTAATACACTTGCCAGGGTCAGCTTGATTATACAGAGGTCTTAACTTCATATGTGAACTGAAGTCTGACATCTATTAGATTTTCTAGATTGGTAGCCATGCGGTTACCCTTTATATGTTTCAGGAGACCATGGCAGAGGCTGTTAGCAACTTAGTGGTTGGCTGGCTTGGAAGAAAAGTTTGCCAGCTATAGCTAGTGCCTAGCCAGCATCACACAATCAACACTCTGCACTGGCACCCTAAACTCACAGAGAGACTCTCAGGGTCTTCTAATGACTTCTGTAAAATAAAAAGTACTCTACATTTGAGTTCATTTCTATTTAATAGAATCACCAGTCTATTATCTATGTATTTAAATTCTTGAATTATTGTAGTAATCCTCATTTCATTGTTAATGTTCATTTTGCTTGGAAACAAAGGGCTTAAGCTCCTGAAATGCCAAACAGAAAAGTGCCCATTTAGGCAGAGAGCAAAGCAAGCTCTCCCACTGGTTAGGACTGTATGAGCTCAACTGAAGGACTAACATTTCAGACCAACTACCAACACAATTAAGAGTGAGAGAGGAATGCACCAATAGCATTCTGACTTACAATGGGCAGGACCGATTTTGTCACTCCAGGCCTCTTGGAAGTTAATGCATTACTTTTTTCATTCCTTTTTTTTTTTAATCAGAGGAGGCCAAAACCCCATTAGATGGTACTATGTTATGTTCCCAATAAACAATTTCTTCCGGCCAAGCAATGTAGGTCAACTATAGTTAACTATGGCTGCATAGCAACATAAGCATTAAAGATTATTCCATGAACATCAGAACGGTGTTTGAAAACACGTTGCAAAAGTGCAAAATTCAACTGATGCATGAGGTTTTATGTCTGTCCATCAAAGGGTTTCCACAGTTGCATGGTCGAACAAATTTTTAAACTTGAACTGTTCATAATAATAAGAAGCAAAGTTTATCTACGAACAATATGTTTGTGCAGTCAGGTCCATACATACTTTGACATCTACTAAGTTACATTATATGGCCAAAAGTATGCGGACACCTGACCATGACACGTAAATGAGCTTGTGGGACATCCAAGTCCAAAGCCATGGGCATTAGTAAAGAATCTTCCTCCTTGTGGCTATAACAGCCTCCACAAGACATAGGAGTGCGTCTGTGAGAATTTGTGCCCATTCAGTCAAAAGTGCATTTGTGAGGTCTGGCACTGATGTGGGCCTGGAAGGCCTGGCTCACAATCGACATTCCAGTTCATCCCAAAGGTGTTCATTTGAGATCAGGTCAGGGATCTGTGCAAGCCACTGGAGTTCTTCCACACAAAACTCATCAAACCAGTCTTTATGGACTTTGCTTTGTGCACAACGGTACAGTCATGCTAGAACAAGAAAGGCCCTTCAACAAACTGTTGCCACAAAGTTAGAAGCAAATAATTGTCTAAAATGCCTTTGTATGTTGTAGCATTAATATTACCTGCCAAGCCTAAACCTTTAAAAAAAACAACCCTAGACCATTATCCCTCCTCCACCAAACTTTACTGTTGGAACTATGCATTCTGGTCATTTTTAGTACTTGCAGCTAAAGACTGCCTGTAACCCATAGACATGACCAGACACTAGGTTTCCTCCGTGGTAATGGTCTACCATGTCTTTACTTCAGCTGTCCTCACTTTGTGTTTTACCTTCAGTTTTATCTTCATTCATTCCAGTACCACCCTTCTTAACCATAATCATGCCAGTACCACCCTTCTTAACCATAATTGTGCCAGTACCACCCTTCTTAACCATAATCGTGCCAGTACCACTCTTCTTAACCAATCGTGCCAGTGCAATGAAACCATTGCAGAAAAATCTCATTCTTTGCCTTAAAAAGTTTTGTTTTTTGTACTTTAAAGTGTTGTTCATTGAGATTTGAAGCATATGGCTGCTTTTGTCAGTAATCATACCATCAGTGATTACAGAAGAACCAGTTCCATCAGCAACTGTACACGCCAACGCCACAACACTGTCTCCACCATGCTTGACAGATAATTTAGATTATCAGCATTCCTTTCATTATCCATACACTTCTCTTCCCATAATTCTGGCACAAACGGGTCTTTGTGACATCTGTCCATTAGATGCTGTAGCAGACTTTTAGATGTAAAATATTTTATTTGGCCCAAATTTGCCTGTTGTTGAGGCTTACCGATGGCACATATCTTATAGTAAACCCTCAGTATTTAGTCTGGTGAAGAAATCTCTGGATTGTTGGCTTTAATACAGATACGCCTACCTCTTGGAGGGTGTTCCTGGTCTGGCCAACTGCTGTGAAGGGGTTTTTCTTCAGCAGGGAAAAAAAAATCTTCTGTCATCCACCATAGTTTTTGCGGTTTCTGGGCCTTTTGGTGTTTGTAAGCTCAGTTTCGCATTCTTTCTTTTTAAGAATGTACCAAATAGCCACAGTTAATGCTTTGGCTTTTTCTCTGATGGGTGTGTTTTGATTTTTCAGCCTAGTGATGACTTGCTTAACTGGTAGTGACAGCTCTTTTGACATCATTTTGAGAGTTAACAGCAACATATTCTAAGCCTCGGAAATAAAGTGGCAATGACACACACACATAGCAACTGAACAGCTAAGCAGCCAACTGACCACTTATTTTTGAACCCCCACAAATGAAAGGGCTTGGTAAGAAAAAAAAATTGTAATTCCTACATGTTTATTCGATTTGAGTGTAAATGTTCTCAAACTGAAGCTGAAGGTCTGTACTTTGAGCTCATATTTACTACCCAACTCCAATATTTGGTGGTAGACAGCTAAAATAACAATAACTTCATGGATGTCTAAATATTTTTGAACCTGACTGTAAGAAGGTCTGGGCGATATGACTAAATATGTTATCAAGATAAAAAGGTTCGTATCAGGCGATTTCGATAATTATCACAATAAATATCAAATAATAATTCTTTCAAGTTTAAAGGCTTATTGTTGTTAAGGCAATTGTTTTAGTTGTTATTAGTTTATTCAATTATTACAGTGGTTATTATTTAGGCCCAACCATCACACATCTATTTATGTTGGAGGGTGATATTATAAAAAGAAATATTGATATCCACTCCAATGTCCTATTTTTGTGAACATGCTAAAGTTATTATAAGTTTAAATTCTATTCAATTCTATTTCATAAATGTATATAATCGTGAATAACATATGTGTCAGAAAGCAGGCCTGCTAATCTCTTTAATCGAGCACTTCCTCCTCTTTCTCTTCAGGGACTCCAGCAAGCTACTGGCTCTTCTCTCCATAAAGATAAATGTAGTATGTGTATGTAATGTAATTCTTTAATAAATGTGGTATTCAGTCCTACAAAAATACTCTAAATCATCCCATTATACTGTAAATACAGTCACGGATAAATATACTCTGATATGGGTATATTTGTGACATGGGGTCGAGAAACAGTTACATTTAATTGATATTTAGTTGAAAGTTAGTTAAAGACAAGATGAGTATCTACAGTGGATCTTCCAAACAAAGTGTTATCAACTCCTCTGTTAGTTGCATAACTTTTTTGTCTACAATTTCCGCAGCTTTGGAGGATAAAGCCAGTTCACTTCCATGCCCCTCGCTGCAGACTGACTGGCTGTTGTCGGGTATATTTCTGCTTTGCGATCTCTGCCGTTAGATCCATCCATGTGAAGTAAAAATCCCAAAAGCTTATTATCGTTACTGGCATAAATTTTACATGACCCTGCTTCAAGATCATTTTATTGACCAGCCCCTACTGTAAGTCATAAGCCTGGGCATTTCCGTATGAATATGATTGTGAGTGTGTTTAAAGCCACTTCCTTTCTGCAGTATAGCAGTTTCCCCACACGTTCAGTGTTCTGCTGTGTCCCTATAACACAGCGGGGGGGGGGACTCGGTAGGAGCGGAGACAAACCATTCAATCAAGCACTCGACACCAGAGCTTACAGAAAAACAATCAAATACAAAAACTGTGTGTGTGTGTGTGTGTGTGCGCGTGAGTGTGTGTGTGTGTGTGTGTGTGAGATATCCAAGGTCCTTATTACAAGAAGCAAGGCCAAAGTGCCCCCCCACACACACATTAAATCCTTTCTACCCTTTCACCTTCACATATCACACACACATACATCTGCCCAATTTACCTCCTGCTCAGCCAGAAAGCGCTCTTCCTGCCCATGTACACAAGCGCACACACACACACACACACACACACACACACACACACACACAGATCTGGCCACATGCTGAGCATATGTTCAGACCACCCATTATCAAGAACTGCAGTGTGGGATGTTTTTTTTTGTCATTAAGAGTCAGTAGCGGATGGGATCCTCTCTCTCTTCTCTATCATATCTGTACCCTGCATTTCTGACAAGACACACACACACACACATCTGTGTAAGTAGCCAATATGCTTCAATCTGACTTCTGCTTCTTCCAATAGCCTTCTTTCTCTCACACACTTCTCTCACTCAGACACAAACACACCCTCTCTCTCTCTCTCTCTCTCTCTCTCTCTCTCTCTCTCTCTCTCTCTCTCTCTCTCCCTCCTCCTTCTGTTGCTCCACCTGTCAATAGCACATCACCCCAGGGTGGAGAACACACAGCTGCTGCAGCCAGGCATCAGACCACCACATCAAATTAGACAAAATGAGCAATTGCCATTCACCAGTCCCTGCTTTCATTACCAGGCAAGAACATTCTGCAACTTGGAGCTGCTTTTCTACACACTCAATAAATCAGAGTGGACAAATCTAGCCAAGGAAGGGTTCAGCAGTGCACTGCTCTAACACAGCTGATTTGAATAATCATCCAATGAGCTGGTTCAGCACAAAAAAACAAACAAACACACCTGTCATGTCCTGATCCTTTACAGCACCATGCAAAAAGTCTGAACACACCAGCATAACAGAGTTCTACTTTCTTTCTTTCTTTGTTTTTTTTTTGTTTTTTTTTTTTACAATATTTCACATTTTAGTTTTGCATGGAAGCAGTTCAATAAGAAATAAGGCTATAAAAAGTAAAGTAAAGTAAAGTGGCCCCACGCGTGAACACAGCACAGCACAGCACACAGTGTGAACAACGTGAAATCATTTCTCTGCATTTAACCCACTCACCAAGTGAAGCAGTGGGGTGCCACCAACGAGGGGCGCCCGGGGAGCAGTGTGTGGGGACGGTACCTTGGTCAAGGGCACCTCAGTGAGGACACTAGCAGTGTTGGGATATATAGGCCATAGCTGAAACATCACATAATCTATTGACTTGTTTTTTTTAACATTTTTCTTCCCCAAAATTAGTCACACTGGCTGGGAAGGTGATGCTAACTGCAATTCTGTCATGTCAGCTAACCGACACCGGCATTAGCTTGCATTGGGCTATGTGACGGGGGAGAGGGAGGCCCATCCACCCATTCAAAGTGATGCAAATTGTTCAAACTATTGAAATTATTCACCCATTCAAAGAGACACGCATTATTTGGCACTGTAGCATGGAAGTTGGAACCTGAAGATTTATTGACTTGTAATATTCTATGACTAACCCCTAACTGTCACATGATCCCACCTTCCACGAGTGAATTAAATGCCGTTGTGGGTGCTATTCATTTTGTCCACTTGTTTAGAATCTACAATTGTATAGAATACACACAGCATCAGAGATATCCGTCGACTTGATTTTATCGCTATAGATAACAAACCTTGATGCCTCAAGTAAAGTGTGCACACGCTCAGTACAGCTAGTTTTGACAGAAAACTTTTTGAAAATAATGTAAAAAATATAAAATGATTCTATGAAAGGAAAACTCATCATCAAATGTATCTTTATTAGCGTGGACAAGGCCTACATTTAACTTAACGAAAACAACTTGTTCAAAAGAATGAACATAAACGTAAAAATGATTTGTTTTGCAAACAGATTCAAACATGTGCTCTAAGTTCACCATTTATTAGCGATGCTCTACAATGAAAGTTCCCGGCCAAAACAAAAACTGAAATTTAGGACATGCTGGACCGAAAACCAAAACAAAAACTGAAACTGAAAAAGCTTATAAATAAACAACAATTTACAAAATATAAATGAAATGATTACAGTACGCAGGTTACAGTTAGTGCCACGAACTCAAGTGTCTTCGAAACAGAGAACAGCAAAGTATTCCATTATTTGGAATTACTCGTTGGATTTGTGGCTTTTCCATTATTTTAAAAACTGTGTCTAGAAACGGCAATGAAATTACATTTAGCTTTTATTTCTTTGTGTTCTACATATCGAGTGGTTTAAAGTAGAATCGAATCTGTAACGGAGAACTTCACAGACAGTCTACTTCCTCTTTATATTTAGCATGAACAGTGATAAATTACGTGTCTAATGTCCCTAGCAGAAACCATGAAGTAGCTCCACACGGACATCATTTTCATCGTTCATCTGCTGCTGCTTTAACTGTCTGAATGTATCTTTGCTGACCGGCATAGAAAATTTAACAAACAGTGTTATCAAACATTATATCCCATCAGTATTATTCAAATTAATTGTAAAGTCTTAGATTTTAATACTTCATAGTAGTCCAGTTCCATCAGCCGAAATTGTTCAGTGGCAAATATTTCAGAGAATCTCTACTATTTATATTTGTCTTAAAAATAAATCTCAAACATGTATACATAAGATTTGCAGCTGGTGCCCTAGTGGTTAGGGAGTTGCTCCTGCGATCAGAAGGTTGTGGGTTTGAATCCCAGGACTGCTGGAGGCACCACTGGGGTACCCTTGAGCAAGGTACCGTCCCCACACACACTGCTCCCCGGGTGCTGCAGTGGTGCCTGTCCGCTGCTTCACTTGGTGAAGGGATTAAATACAGAGAAAGAATTTCACACTGTTCACACTGTGTGCTGTGGTGTGTTCACGTGTGACTCTAATGGGCCACTTTACTTTACTTTAGATCAAAATGCCTTAAGATGATAAAAATCATGTGTTCAATCAGATGTGTCCAAACTTTTGACTTGTATGTCATGCTTCTGTTGGTCTGTGTAATGGTTTGCGATACAAGTTTATAGGAATAGAGGGATCAAGGTACTGGTTGATGATGAGGGGTCAGGTTTGGATCTCTGTATTCTCTCTGCACATTTTATAAGGGCTTTGACATGGAAGGTCACCTCTATCTGGGAGCTGTTGTCTGCTTCGCTGTCCTCCAGTACTCCAGGTAACTCCTCCGCACTCTCCTGACTGGCTCTGTTGTTGGTCATGGGGCGGGGCTCGGACAGAAACCGCCGCCTCCTCCTCAGCACTTCCACCGTGACATCGTCAACCTGTGCAGGTCCTGGAAGAGTGGAGTAGGAAACCCCTGAGGATACACAAAGGAGAGGCATCCGGTCAAAGAGGTGAGAAAGTATAGGAAAAAAAATCCAGATGTTTATACAACACCTAGTTTCAAGGAAAGAAATGACTCAGAAAAAAGGCATTAGCCTTTAAAACCCAAATGACCAATGGGATTATTCTTCTAAAGGCCTGACCGAACACCATTTCTGCAATGTTAATAAGTGTGGACTCATTCGATTTCTGGTACTGTTAACAAAGTGAACAAGGCAAACAAGTGTTTACACAGCTGTATTAGCTCAGTACAACTGAGTAATCCTTTTTCAAAGCTTCTGAATGAACACAGACAAACACACACACCCGCTTCTCTTTCTTGTCTTTGCTAATAAAGTCATCACTTTACTCAGAATTGTGTCTCTGACTTCAACTAAGCGTTTTAAATCTTTCTTTGGCTCTCACCACTAAAGCCAAAAATGCCTGCTAGAAAGATGACAAATATAATTCCTTGTACACAGACGTGCTTTAATGATAAAACATACCATTAAATATTAAATATTTATTGAGAAGAGTAACTTATAAGGGAAATGTTTGTTGGGTACATACTGGAAAGAAGGTTTTTAAGTTCAAGGCTCGATACTAATGGTTGGAAATGCAAAAAATAATCAACATAGCAATACGACATGGTGAAACTAGAACGCATTTCTGCAAGAAAATGCATAGTGTGATTGTGCCACTACTCACATATGAGATGTTTGTGTTCTGTGGATTGTATTAAACAGCAAAGAGAAAGTTTGAGCAAAAACAGCTGGCTCACTTAAACTCTCAAACCAATGCACTGTAGTGTCCTCAAGGCTAAATAGAAAAACACTTATAACCCACAGAAGACACTCAAATCGGCTAACTGAGCTGCCAAGCAGCCTCAGAGCTAAAAACAAGAGTTCACAGGCTGATTCTTTATTAACCAGATCTATAGTGAGACACTTTTTTCATTCCATAACTGATCTGTGCTTTAGTGGCTTAAAGGCTGTTTATGAGCAGATATTGACTCATTCTGATCACTGGCCTCTGGACACAACAGCACGGCTGTTCTTTGCTTCGTTTCTGCGGCTCCTCCTGTGAGGACGTCATAACGTGTGCAAACGTGTGCAAAATGGGTTTAACGCACGTGTCAGAGTTGGAATTTCTCAAACGGCCTCGGAGGAGAAGCGGGACCAAAATTCAGCTACAAAAAAAATAAAATGAAAACTTGTACATAGAATTGTACTAGTAATTGATCCTTAATGAAACTTTCACTTTCCAACTTCATTAACCAAATGTGAAGCCATTTTCAACCTTTGTTTGTGCAGTGGCCTGTTAGGTTAACAAAGATCAGTACACACTGACTAGAAATTATACCCATCAAAACATCTACTGAAGCAATGAAATGGTGGTAGTAGCCTAGTGGGTAAAACACTTGCCTGTGAACCCGATGACCACAAAGTTGCAGGTTCAAACCCCCACTTTCTACCTTTGTGTCCTTGAGCAAAACACTTAACCCTCAGTTGCTCCAGGGGGACTGTCCCTGTAACTAATGATTGTAAGTTGGTCTGGGTAAGAGTGTCAGTCAGATGCCTCCTTTACCTTTTAAATAGTGCCCATAAGGGCAACTAGACTGAACTAGAGCTACTGAACAGTGGTCAGTAGGAAGAACTGTTCCAGTGTGGTTAGAAAGTTTTTCTTCTTTTCTTTTATGAAGCAAAATAAGACCAGTAAGTCTTCAACCGGCCAGTATGTGATGGAAAGAGACATCAGTTTTGGAACTTTGCCCTAGAACAGTCCATGAAAAACCCAACATAAAACCGATGGAATCTCTCATAACTGGAGCCGGTCAGAATGCAAAACAAGAATAAAGTACAGCTCTGCTATGCTGTTATGACACTACCTTCTCTTTTTCTTTTCTACCATGGTTAAACACGACTTTTCTTCCAAATAAAGGAACATACGGAGACCTAAAGGCATTTTGTTTCTCAATCCCAAGCTTTAACAGTACTTTCAGGCTCTCCGACTTGTTTCCCCACCACCCTGTCTCTTTCATTCCACTGAATCCACTTCTCACTTTCATTAACTGCATTTTATTCTTCTTTTCTCTCTGTGTTCTCTCTCTATTGTTTGTCTCTCTTGCTCTCTCTTCTTGTCCGCTCCAGGCCAGACGCTTATGCTAATGGAGGCACTCCGTAAACAAAAACACACTGCCTTTTCTCACCAGTCACATGACCGAGCTTTAGTTAACAAGCCATGATTAGCTTCTTTCACTCTCTCTCTCCCTCTCTCTCTCTCTCGCTTGCCCATTAAGTTGTTGTAATGTGTATCTGAGGTGTGTGTGTGAGAGAGAGAGAGATCTGAACTTTCTTTTCAAGACAACATATCTTGTTCTGCTTTGTTTATTTTACATAATAAATAAGGTAATTTGTATGTCATAAATTATAAATGCATGCTGCAGTAAAATCTAAGTTACATTTTGTTGTTTCAAAAACATTCATAAACATCCATCCAACGCATTACATGCATTATTCTACTTTTTCTGGCATTTTAATTTTCTACATCGTTTGCACAGAGCTGTCCTTTACATTGGGCAAAAACTTTCACGATGAACGAACCAATAGAAATGTTCCAAAGGTGCTTAAACTTCCATTAGAAATTAAGAATGGTTTTGTCTTCTCCTGCAAAGTTACCATTTTGGAGATGCATGTTTGCTTTTGGACAGCGGCGATATTTATTGCACACAAACCGTGTGAAACCTCAGATTGCTTCCAGAAACAGCAGATTTGTCGTGTGAGTTCTATAGGCCCCGGTGTGTAATCAGCCAGTCCGCTCTCAGAGCACGTACTGTAATTTGCATGTTGCCAATTACCATGCAGGACTCCCGATTTTTATTCATCTGAAACGCTGGCTGATGCCAAAGCTTTAACTCTTCTTCAGCTCTTCAGTCATCCCCTTTCTATACCAAGACTGAGAAGAATTTGGTCCATTTCCCTCTCAAGCCCTCATTTTCAAGAGCAACTGTCCACACACAGAACATTAAAACGTCTTCAAACTCAAAGATATCTTCAGTGTACCTCAGAGGGCCCATATCCTACATTTTCTCTTTTCTTTTATTTCCTCCCTTATTTTCTATGTGGTTTCATGCCCAAAACAGCTGTAATTCATTTTTACACTACAAGTTTCCAGCCTCTCTTTAATAAGACCCAGAATTCTTTACATATATAGTACAAGTACAACATGTAGTGAAATGAGCCCCTGAGTCGACCCGTGACTTATTGACTCGTCTATTTAAACAGGTTGTTTTTGTCACTGTGCCTTTAAGACTGCTGTATGTAAACATCGTCTGTTCTAATTGGCTGTTGTGTATTGTGCACATTCGATATTTTAACATTTATACCTGCAGTGTGAAAAGGCAGCAATCAAATGGTGCAGATTAAATAGGCAGATATATAGAAATGCTTTGATGTTTGCAACATCACAAATATGGTTTATATAGATAGAGGAGTGTATGGTATATGTAAACAGTGATTAAATGCCACATTACACTTTCAAGCACAATTTGTTTTTCTATGATATGGGCACTTTTGGCTCAATACTTAGAATTCTATAGTTGTTACTTTAATTTTGCTCTTTTTAAATGAATTATAAGAATTCAATAATTAAATGCATAGTTAAGTAATTGATTACACCGACTCTCTTTACATGATCAAGTTCTTCTTTCTCTTCACATGACCAACAAGCATTTTTTTTAGTTGAATTGACACAAACATGGCAAAAATGTAAAAGATGTAAAAGAAAACAAAATTAGACAACCGTAACTAATTCATCAAATTTAGTTTCATAATAAAATATCTCTTCTACTTATAAACACGAATGTGGTATAGATTACTCATGTATAAGTATGCAGCAACCATACTCATACTTGTTTAATGTGGTCAGGGAAGGTTTTTCAGTGAATAATTTCATGCATTTTTTGGTATTCGGTGCCCAATGTGAATGAGCGCAACCAATGTCAATGCTAATGCTAGCGAAATCAAACACAAACAGACACAGTTTGGCTCTGAGTCGCTTGAGTATGAGCCACGGTGTGTTGGTGGCAGTAAAAAAAAAAACATGAATAAATAATTTAAAAAAAAACAGTTCTTAGTCTCAGCTGAGACCAGACTAATGGCAGACCGATGGCCAAGTCTGAGCACAGACACCACTGTCCAAGACAAGTCAAGAGAAAACGTCTGCAGCGCTAGTTCATCAGCCTTCAAATGAAAGCTGCTTTGATGACTAAGGGCTGCAGAATCTGAGATAATGGTGGGATGATCTTTAAAAGACCAACATTTCCCTTCAGTTTCAAAGCTGGCACGTCTAAAACTCAAGCTTCTATAGCCCAGTGTAGCTGTTGCTGGAAGCTAATCTTACATTAAATACATAACGGCACATTCTCCTCATCCACGCACCGCTTCCGGAGCGGAATGACTTATTTTAAATAGGAGGAAAGGAAACAAAAGTTCAGTCCTTCTTCAAAGGCCGAATCTCATTTCTCCCGCTCCATTCATCCCTGCATCCCTCCATTCATCCATGGGGCAGTCTAATCTTCCCCCCTCGCTCCCCCAAAGCACCTAGGCGCAGGACAAAAGCACTCTAGGAGAAAAAATAAACTGGGAAAAAAAAAAAAAAGAAAGACTCTCGCAACTCATTTCACAGAGTGCACTTTTTTCTTGCACAGCTCTGTGGCTCCAGGTTGCTCTTTTAAAGTCTGGAGAGAGTCAGTATGTGAGTAACTCTTCTCGGTGCCAAAGCCTTCCTATAAAGCCTATTATATTTGAAAGCAAAGCTGAAGGTGAAATAGGAGTTACCGTCAGTAACTCCAATAGAAGCCCAGCGACAGCCCCTGCCCCAGCATGGCGCGCTGTGAAAGACCACCACAGCGGGAACTGAGACGCGCGCTCATTTCCTACCGTATATTCTCACTCTCTCTTGCCCTCTCTCTTTCTCTCGCCTTTCATATGAAGCTAAGCTCTCTTCCTTCCCTCTTTTGTCTCGTTAATTCTCTTGTTCTTTCAATGGATGGTATTTTGTCTACTTTTGACCCCCGAAAGTCTCTCGGTTCCAGTCAACCTACGCAGATTATGAGTAATGTGGTGAAAATACTTTTATTCCTACAACTTAAATCCTGACAAAATTCTTTCATTCTTACAGTCCATTTGCATTTTACTTGTAATTATTTAAATGCGCAGTCGAATGCAAGAGTTCGGGTGCCTGTGGTTAATTTCAGTGAAAATAAGTTCACATCCTTTGCATAGCTTAAAGCACATCTACCATATATTTGCTGAAAAAAAATACACTGAAAAACAAAACATAAAATGTGACATGTGCAAAAGGTATGGCACCTACACATATATGTATTTGCTTCATTTATGTGTACTAAATTCATTAAACCTAAAATCTTAGTAACACCATTTCAGCTTGATTTATGTAAAATTTTAATAATTTAATAGATTTTATTAAATAACACCTCACAGCAAGAAGGTCCTAGGTTCGATTCCCGGCCAGGGTGGCCAGGGCCCTTAATGCGTAAACAGATATCTGTAAAAACAGACTGTCCATATATATGCATGAAATAATGGAAGAATAAAGAATTGACAAATGTGAAATGACGATATATAAAGACACAGCACCAACTTGGACAACACAGTGTTTAAAAACACATTCTTTTTAATTTCCTGAAAATGAACGCTTTTAGACATACAGGTGTTCTGCCTGACAGCGACGATGTATGACAGTAGCTAAAATGGGGCCCCATTTAGGATACATCTGTAGTCTATAGTGCATTTACGGGAGATTTAAGAAGGTTTATAGGGTGTTTATGTCAATGTAAAATATGCTGATGTGACTGGATATGGCAGGCTCCATTTTCTAAATGTTTTGAGGGGCCTGGTTTGCCTCTCCTGATGGTGCATTCACTCCATTTAACGTTATCATGAACAGTTGTAGGCTGTATATAATAAACACATGTACATTCACAGAGAATTAAAGATGTTTATATATGTGGACTTTATGGTCTACGGAGTGAATGGTACATTTTGAAACAATGAGAGTGTTTACACGTAACATTTAAACCCTTTCAATTTTCATGTCAGCTTATGATAAAATTCAAACAATAAAAAAACGCAAAAACAAATACACACTTTCAGCAGATTTTCTTCGCTTGTTTCAAAGCGCTATGAGTAAGAACGAATTACACAAAAGGCAAAGAGAGGCATTTCAAGGCAGATTAAGTAAAATGTCAGAACTTCAAAATAGCCTTCATTGAATCCTTTTCACACTTCCTGTTTTGACACAGTGGATGCGATCACAGTAGGGAAAACATTACAGCACGGGCAGCATTTCTGAGAGCTGCTCGGTCTAAATCTGTAGTCTTCTCTGGACTTCTTCTCTGTACATTATTAAAAAAGTCCACAGGGCCATAGAGCTGTCTAATTCTGCCATTCACTTTGACCATAAGGGGGATTATGAGGGCTTTTTGCAAACTCCCCAAAATGCCTCTTGGGACAGGGCTTCAGCAGGCTTTGCTTGCTAGTGAAGTTACCAAAAAATGTACAGCCAAACACACATTATGACATCATAAATAAACCGGGAGGAGTGAAAAAACAAATCGGAATAAAATTAAGAAAGACAAACAAACTAACAAAGTCTTCCAAAGTAAGTTATACATACTTCACATGAATATGTGCAGATATTAACCATGAAAACGACTCTAGTGCCCTCTCATTATTGCAGATGCTTTGTGATGAGTCCAGAGATAGAAGACTAAGTGGCGACTTTTACAGTGAGGACTGTAGAGGACAAATTTTACATTCTTATTATAGAATTCTCATTCTTCCTCAAATGATTTTGTTCTTTTGGCGAGGTAGTTTTATTTTTAGAGAGTGGAAGGCTTGACAATGCCGTCATTGAAAGTGTGTTACTGCCGCTTGATGCTTTGGTGCTGAATGGGCAAGAGGTACAGATTTGAAGAAGGTAAATGACTGTCTGTAAACAGGAGAGACAATACGTGACTATAAACAAAATAAAAACTGGTGGCGTTACCTTAGTTAGCTAAAGTTAGGGAGTTGAGCCAGTGAACTGTGTAGATTTGTCACAGGGATCTGAGTGGCGATTGTGTTGATCAGTATGTTTAGATGGCTTTTGCACCATAAACGTTAATGTTAGCGATATTACTGCTCAGACACTGAAGTAACTAAACACATCAAGGTTGGTCAGTTTACATAGACCACAGTGGACATTTACAACAGTGGACACCACTGAGGGATAGTCAGAGTAGGAGTGCTGGGGTTGCTGCTGGAGCACCCCCAATCGGTGCTTAATGATGCTTAGTGATGGCTAAATCTAAATCAAAAATCCTTCCAGCGGCTGTGGTGGACAGTGTGCAAAATAACGTTGTTGTTAGACACAGGAAAGTGTAAGTCACACAATACTACCAAAAGACTATGAGGAGT